>JACEIK010007324.1:13233-69361 GCA_018107945.1 Datura stramonium
ATGATATAATATATGAAACCGTGGCTAACCAAGATCCAAACAAAGTGTAAAGGTCAACGAATCCAACCAACAAAATGCAGGCCAGGACGGGCCCACACAATATCACGGCAATTTTAACGACTTATATTTTGGTCTTTTAAAGAAGTTCGAGGAAGCAGCAACTCCTTTGTAGTTACTTTCAGCCACTCGTAGCGTGGCTAATTTTCCTGTGGCTTATAACCAACTTTGACGATGGATAAAATTAAAAAGGCAAAGTTTGTACACAAAACACAAATTTTTTTCGTGTATTTTTCAGAACACTTGAACTGTGACAAAATTGTTAATCTCCATAGCCCTGCAAATGACATAAGCCATTACCTAAAGAAAATCTGTCTTTATTCACCAGAAAGACGAACATGGGGTCTTGCGTCTTGGTCTCCAAGAAATTCCCAACTAATATAACCTATCAATGCTAGACGACAAATTCTTTTGCCAAATTATATACTTATATTATACCCACCCATTTCACCATTCATTCGCACACTTTCTGCGATTTTGATTCTTCAGTTAAATTTGGAGCTCTACCCGTGACCGCCACACTTCACTCGTTAAACTCATCCATGGACAGGTATTCAGGAATGCATGGCCATGGCTTGGGTAATGCTAGAACTCCTTTGTTAGACAGACCTGCTGTAAGTTTTTCTTTACTTGCTTCTAACTGCTATTTTCATCTATTAACTGTAAATCCCCTTTGTTCTTGTTGGGGTTTTGCAAATTCGCGTTCATAGCCCTCTGCCCCATCCGTCATTTTTGTGTCTTTGAATCGGACGTAGCATTATTTTACAGTGTCAATCGCAGGTGTTTTGAAATTTTCTATATTATTAGGTCATGATGGTTCTATATTGTAACCAAATTATCCCAAGTTCTGATTGTATTTGCATGGGGTTTTAGGGTTCAAGTCTATCTTAGAATAAATGGAAAGCACAGTCCTAGGCTTTTGGGTGTTTAGCTTGGTTAGAACATCTACATGGCAATTGAAACTTGACTTAATCCATCTCTCTTCGGTTAAGGCTTAAGGGAGGCTTGTCCAATTTGAAGTTTACTGCATAGTCTCTATGTTATAACTTATTTAAGATTCACGATCATTGAGCATGTAGTTTTCTTTGTGATGCACTATGTTGAGTTGCTATTATAAACAATACTTTGCTAATGGTGAGGAGAATCACAGTAGTACCTTTGAGAATTTGATTGAGCAAGGAGATCATTTGTCTTTTAGCAGATTATTTTGGTTTTTACTATTCGTGTTGTTTTTATAGTTAGGGAGAAAGAGAAATGATGCTGAAGATGGTCAGCTAGGAGACCTTGAGCATGGTGATTCTGTTCCGGTAACTTAATTTTTGTTTTCACATTTTCAAATCATGTATGTTACTAACCATTGTAGTGTACAAGTAGCTAACTTCACCTTCATCTTCAGGCACCAAATGTGGGATTTGGCAGAGTCCTTTCACTTGTAAGTGGATGTTGTTTGTGTCTGTAGTTGGCAAACTGTGTGTGCACAGTGAAGTTGAATTGAACTTTTAACATGCTCCTGGTTTGCAGGCGAAGCCTGAAGCAGGAGGTTTGGTACTTGCAACAATTGCTTTGCTGATTGCAGCAACATCAAGCCTTTTGATTGTAGGTACCTCTTTCAATTCACCGCTTTATACTGAAACAAAAGCTGGATCTCCTAGATTTTCTTATCACTGACTTTATAATGCTCAATTTGCAGCCGAAATTCGGGGGAAAGATAATTGATATAGTTTCAGGTGATATCCAAACACCTGAACAGAAATCGGAAGCTTTAAGTGCAGTCAAGAACACAATACTTGAAATCTTTTTGATTGTCATCGTTGGGTATTCTCTGCAACTTTTGGCCAACTTTCTTTTTCTCTCTTTTCATGCTGCTAAAGACAACTTGAACGGCTGTTTAGTTTAGGATTTCAGGGGAAGGAGGGGCATAATGAGACACTTTGCCCTCCACTATTATTTTTCCCTTCAATTGAATTTTGTTATATCTAACTTTGCAACAATTGCCTCTTTCAGTTCTGTTTGCACAGCACTTCGAGCATGGCTATTCTCTTCTGCTAGTGAAAGGGTTGTAGCGAGGTTGAGAAAGAACCTGCTAAGTCACCTTGTTAACCAGGTAAAGACATACTTCTGGCTAATTTCCTCTTATTAGGTTTTATGTTGCTCACTTTGTTAGAGTTGGTCTTGTTTTTCTTTCCTTCCTTGAGATTTTTCTGAAAGACAAATGCATTCTTCAGGAGATAGCTTTCTTCGATATTACTCGAACAGGGGAGCTCCTCAGTAGGCTATCTGAAGATACCCAGATCATAAAGAATGCCGCAACTACTAATCTTTCAGAGGCTTTGAGGAATCTTGCTACTGCATTTGTTGGTCTCGGGTTTATGTTTCAAACATCATGGAAATTAACATGTAAATGGAAAAAAACTTTTTACAAGAAGATAGTATATGATTTCCTATTACCTTCTAGCTTCTTTTATTATTTTATATACTTACTGATGTTTCAAATATAAATCTAGTGCTGTCGCTAGCTGTTGTACCAGTCGTATCAGTTGCAGTACGCAGATTTGGTCGCTACATGCGTGAACTTTCCCACAAAACTCAAGCTGCTGCAGCAGTAGCATCGTCCATTGCTGAGGTTTGTCACTTTGCTCCTGTAGGTAGTTGTTTCTACTCAAAGTATGGTGATGTTAACTGGTTTTGGTAATATTCCTTCTTGCATGTTAAATACACAATTGTATTCTAGTTGCAGTTCTTGGAAAGTAGGCTTCCCAAATTTGCATTGACAGAGGTGATTGTTGTTTAGACTCCTAGCACTGAATCATTGTACTTCAAAAGGATCTTGTAGAAACTAAATCTTACATCCTCCAAAAATGAATGTTTGCATGGAGTTTTTCATTTGAACTAGTTCTAAAGTAGTTCATAAATGCACCATCACTTGATTGCCATCCAAGAGAAGTCGTGTTAACTTATACTCCCTTGAAGCAGTGTGATAACTATCAACAAAGAAATAATACTACAAAGTCTTGTTAGTTAATTTTGTTGAGTTCAAGTTGCTGCCGGGGTCTTGGCTGTCTTGGAATGTTTTATGAATATTCGTGTTGCTGGAAGTTACTATATATACTTTATATTTTTTTTCAAAAATATTTATCCTTTATCACCTCACTTTTTTTCCTTATGTTTCTCAATATTTTAAGCAACATAGTATCCTAGAGTTTTATCAATTCTTTTTATTCTCATGTAATCAAGATGAAGCTTGTGTTTAGGAAACTTTTGGCGCCATACGCACAGTGAGATCATTTGCGCAGGAAGATTATGAGATTTCACGCTATTCAGAGAAAGTTGATGAGACCTTAAAGCTTGGGCTTGGGCAAGCTGTGAGTTGCTTAATTCTTCCATCTCGGACAAGAAAAGAAAGGGGGGNGGGAGGAGGAGGGAGAGAGAGAGAGATGGTAAGAGGATGAGAACGAAAACCTGATATCTCTTGTTTTCTTCTGCAGAAAGTGGTTGGCCTTTTCTCTGGAAGCTTAAATGCAGCTTCTACTCTATCAGTTATTGTGGTAGTAATATATGGAGCCACTCTGACTATCCAAGGCGCAATGACACCTGGAGCTCTTACATCCTTCATACTCTATAGCTTAACAGGTGACTCCCTCATTTGTTTTGTCTTAATGAACGTCCGAAGTGAAATGTACCTCTAATGCCCCATAAATAATGTAATATTTTAGCATTTATCAATTTATATCTTAGATCCTTTGTTGACGTAAATAATTGTACATTCTTACAGTTGGATCATCTGTATCTGGACTTTCTGGATTATATACTGTGGCAATGAAAGCTGCTGGAGCCAGCAGACGTGTTTTTCAGCTCTTGGATCGCACATCGTCCATGCCAAAATCAGGAAACCAATGTCCATTGGGGTTTGTTTCTTTATCCTCCTAATCCAATAGTTTGTTGTTCCATACCTCTTTACTGCTAAAAGATTCCTTCTTCGTGAGGAATTTTGGCATAAACAATAATTAGTTTCATGAGAAGACAATCTATGAACAAATGCTTGATAACTCAACTGGTAATATGGAATTGCTGACCAATGTGAAAATGTCTTTTAACTTTTCTAGATGTTAAAAGTTTTGTTTATAATGGAATATCCAGCTGTCTTAGAAATAAAAGCATGCATTTGATGGTGTTCTCATTTGTTGATTCTTGCTTTGTAATAGCAAATTCATTTCTTTTGACGTTCGCCAAAATTTTGATAAGCTGGCCTGTCCTGCTGCATCTAGCTGTTCTGATTTTTTCAATTCTGACATGCATCCATGCACTTCCCTCGTTGCAATAGATTTTGTTCCGTCAAATCAGAACTTTCAGCATGAAGCACTTTACCTCTCTGATTTTCATGATCAGAGGCAAAACTGTGACTATCATATTCATATTGTGCTTCTATAGCCAGTCACTCCCCACAAGATTAAATCAAATGATGGTTGCTATTGTTTCAGTGATCAAGCTGCAGAGGTAGAATTGGATGATGTCTGGTTCGCCTATCCATCCCGTCCTAGCCACATGGTCCTCAAGGTCAGTAGCATATCCTCTTATACTGTACCTACGTGAATAAAAATGGTTGTTGACAGAAAAGAGAAAACCTTCTATGGGTTCAGGGTATAACGTTGAAACTGCAATCTGGTTCAAAGGTTGCACTGGTTGGTCCAAGTGGTGGTGGAAAGGTAAGACCCTGTATCATTAATGTTCCATTTAAGTTTCTATTGTTCGTCAAAAAGAGGGAGAACTCATGAATTCTTTGTTGCAGACTACAATAGCAAATTTGATAGAGAGATTCTATGATCCCATTAAAGGGAAGATCTTGCTCAATGGGGTTTCTCTAGTTGAAATATCTCATAAGCACCTACACCATAAGGTAATACTGGAACTAAATGTAAAGGTCTTGAAGCTAATATTCCCATTGCATGAAAAGCAGTAGATATTTCACCATACTATTCTTCAGCATGTCCATACCCTAATGCTCCCCCGCCCCCCTCAAAGATAAAAATGACTTTCTTTCATCTTTACAAGTTATAGATTCCTAACATACATACTTCTTCCAAAAAAATGTCAGGTTAGTATAGTGAGCCAGGAACCTGTTCTTTTTAACTGTTCCATCGAAGAAAACATTGCCTATGGATTGGGTGGCAAAGCAAGCAGTGATGATATAGAAAAAGCAGCTGTAAGTTTCAATGTCGCTAATGTCTGATTGCAGTCTTCTGCAATTATTCTAACTGTTATCACATTGCTGTTTGAACAGAAAATGGCTAATGCTCATGAATTTATATCCAAATTTCCCGAACAATATCAAACCCATGTCGGAGAACGAGGATTGAGACTTTCTGGTGGTCAGAAACAGAGAATTGCAATAGCTAGAGCGCTGCTGATGAACCCAACAATTTTATTGTTGGATGAGGCCACGAGTGCTCTGGATGCTGAAAGTGAATATCTTGTTCAGGTGTGCTTTTAATTTGATACCTGCCTGTCTTAGATCTCCTTTGATTGTTCAACTAAATGACATGAGATCTCTTGTAATAAACGTGTTTATATGCTATGCAGGATGCCATGGATTCTCTGATGAAAGGTAGAACTGTTCTTGTCATAGCTCATAGGCTTTCAACAGTCAAGAGCGCAAATACTGTAGCTGTTGTTTCGGATGGTCAAATAGTCGAAAGTGGCACACATGATGACCTTCTAAACAAGAATGGAATCTACACAGCACTGGTGAAGAGGCAGTTGCAGGGACACAAATCTGATAGCTAGTTTTCATCTAGGTTCAAAGCCCTGTGATAAGCTGAGTTACCATGCACAAATGTTCAATGAACTTTGCTTTCATTCACACATAGAAAGTGTAAGGAGCAGCCATCATCATCATTCCATATATGACTGATTTGACGATATATAGTTCGATATTGTATGCTGCAAAGCATGCATGCGCCACTTCTGATTTAACTATTTGTGTGCACGGAAGGTGCTATACTCTGTGATAATGAGTTAATTACTGTATTTCTATTCTAATTTATGTGAAAGTGTTTGATCTGACATGAGTTTAATAACCAGAGTAAGATCTTTGAATTTATGGTCTAAACTAACCCATAGATATCTATATTGTTATAAATCATTTCATAAATGAAGTTTAAAGTTAAATTGTAACTGAAATAGAAATATATGTTTTTTTTAGATTGATTAAACAAACAGTGACATAAATGGGAGTTAATTCATCCCTTAACATTAGGGGTTTTTTGGTACAGAATTTATCCAGAATTTATCCCGTTTGTATAGTACACTATATATATATATATAAAATAACTCGTGGGGATAAAGTAATTTTGCATTTTATCCGGGATTATTATCTCTCAAATCAATCAACGCCTTTAGGATTGGGAAATAATACTCCTCTACATGTTAAATGGGAACCAACACCATATAATATTTTCTGGTACGAGTTTTTTTTTTTTTAAAAAATAAAGATCTTACTGAAATTAAAATACAAAAATAGATAATTCTTATCTATTAGATATTAAACTGTCATATATTTGTGGAGAAACATAAGCACTCAAATAAGATACTGATTGGATTTTCATATAACTAAATATTTCTTTCATAATCCTCGGAGAATTGCTTATATAAATATAATTAGAATTTTTTTTTATATAGGATTAAAAATTCAATTGATTTCTCAGAAAAAATCATCTGCTTGGCTTATTTGAGTGGCTTTGAAAATAAAAATATATGTTTAATTAATTGATCTTATGTAAAATTTCTTGTGAAATATATCTTAGCTGATGGAATAAATTACCATATACAAAATATTAATTACGTATGCCTGTTCTTTGTTTACTAACTTTGCTATGTTACATCTATTATTGAACTTATCTTTGAACATTTTTTAAAAAAATTAGTTGGATTTTTTAATCATATGTAAAATATTTTTTTCTAATTATATTTACATAAATAATATTTTGAGAGTCATGAAGGAAATGTTTGGTTATATTCCATTAATTGAAATCTTATTTGAATGTTTATATTTATGCAAATACATAAATAACTTATAAATAAAGTAAAATTATATATTTTTTATGTTTCTTCTTTTTCTTTTTATCTTTAATTAAAAATAGAGGAATCTTTTTTTCAAAAATATATTATATAGAGATTATCATTCTTATTCCATAAGTGAAATGGATATTATTTCTCACTTTTAAATATTAAGAAGATAAAATAGAATTGACTCCATAAATTAAAATGAAAAGAGTATTATTTTCATTTGATTCTTAATTAATATTCTATTAAGAAATGTATCGTCCCATTGCGATCAAGTAAGACTTTTTGTTAATGGCAATCTCTTATGAATTTTTCAACGATTATATTAAATTAGTATAATATGTATGAGTTAAATATATTCACTATTAAAAAAATAAAATTTTAATATAGCGTGACATACCAATTAGAGAGGATGAAGTCTTTTGTAGTGTTTTTAAGTTTCTAAGAAAGATAATGATAATTAAATAATTTATTATTCCGAAAGAAGTAAACGATAATTTTAGCATATAATTTTCAAAATTTGAGTAATCATGGAAGGAATTGACTCTCATAAAAAGGTTAAATAATGATAAAATTATTTAGTAGATATTTAATTTTGTTTTTATTAAAGTGAGACAATATAACATAAATGCTTGATTTAAAGTAAATAAAATTGAATAGATTTTTTATTTTAATAAACTTAACTTTCTTAAAAGGCATTTTCTTTCTCTACGTCTTTGGTGGCTATGGCGATGACGACAGACACACTAACAAAGTTCACGTCTTTGACACTGGTGCGTTGTTTTTGTTACTTTTTATCAAGTAAAAAATTTTTTCATCTTGCATTCTTGTTCCTTTTTTTGTTTTTGGGTTTCAAATTGTTGTGTCAGTTCTTGTTTTCTGTGCCATTTATCAGTTTGCTTGTTTAAGGTTTTCTTATATGAATTTTCTTTCTGAAGATTTTGGGATTTATGTTCCTGTTGGTTTACAAATCTCAGTGTTAGTTCTTGAAAGGGTTTCAGAATTTAACCTTCCTGTTGCTGTCAATAATCAATGTGTGTTTCCAGTTCATTTAGTTCTTAACTAATACTCACTTGGCGATACATACCCTGCACTTAGCAAGTTTTCTTGCATCTTGAATAGTGAGAGGTTTTATAAATCTATACTTACATTGCTCTGTTGTTTTCAGTTAATAGAATGTGGAGTGAGCCATTGACGAATGGAGCATTGCCCTCGCCAAGGGACAGCCATAGTTGTACAACCATTGGAAACAAACTGTTTGTGTTTGGGGGAACAAATGGGATAGAGTCTCTAACATTTGCATATTTTGGACACTTGTTAGTGCTTTTTGATCTTACTTGATCATTTCTTTTATTGCTTAATCTTTTAATTCTTTTATTGCTTAATCTTTTAATAGTTGCCTCTGTTGTCTGTGTGATGCTAAATTAAAATTTTCAAATATTCTGAGGTGATCTATAGTCTTATTGTATGAGGACAAACTCTCAAGTCATTATATTTTGTGCTGCTTTATCTGCATTTCTCTTCATTGCTGTGAAGTACAAAAATTGTGTACAAAAACAACTGTGTAAATAAGAAAAATCCATGAAGTACAATTTGGTTATCTAGGAAGTTATGTTGCATTATTCTACCAGATTGGAGAACCACCATCAATACTCCGGTTGTCCCAGATAGTTCTTTTTTAGATTTGGGGCTATTTACAAGATTTAGGGTGGTCTTTCATATCAGAAACCATGAAAGAGCTTCAAGATATTTTCAAATGTGCAATGTCTTCCGGAGAGATGATACCATGAGATTTAAAAATGTTCAGTTCTTTCTCTTTGTTCGAATGTTGAGAGTTAGCAGATATGAAGAATTCTATCAGTTGTCCCCAACGATTTACACACTACGTGATAATTCGCTGAATCTACATTTTTTTTAGCTTTCGAATACATGTGGATATCACCCATTCCAAGAGGTGATCGCCTTAATCCAAGGGAAGGCCACAGTGCAGCAATTTATTGGTAAACGGCTTTTCATATTTGGGGATGTGTAACTTTGGTGGAGCTGAAATATTCTACATGATGATGTCTATGTATTGAATACAGGTTTGTCTCTGTGTGTGTGTGTGTGTGTTTTATTAAGGTGGGTAATGGTAGACTGCAGTTAGCTAGCATAGTATGTGCATTATGGAGATTTTTCATTATGACCTGCGCGTACAACGTGATGGTATGAAAACTTTAAAAACCATGGAATTACTGTTAGAAATATGAGGCATTGGGGAGGGTAGGAATACGAATTCTTACTTGTGGTAGCAATGGAAGAGGAGGTGAAGAAAAACAGGAGTTGACTTAGGAATTGAACACTAGCCATTGTAACTTGTAAAAGAAACTTCAGCCGCCTAATAGCATATATTCTGAGAGGAAATCGGTGGTTGAGAGGATGATTCTCTCTTCTTCTAAGGTGAACTCAACTTTTCTTTCCTATTTTGTTTATATGCATTTCTCTATTCTACTCCTACATAAAATCCTAAAGTCTTGCACAATAGATAGAAATCGAGTTTCAAGATCTCACACAGCTCTCGGTTTTCTTCTATAAAGTTTATGGTTTTGAACATATTATAGATATCATATAGTATAATTTATACATGGATATATATATATATATATATATATATATATATATAATATATATATATATAGAGAGAGAGAGAGAGAGAGAAAGGAACACGGGGAAGAAGCGAGTGAACCTTGGTGGTGGCTGCTTAAACAAGTTCTTTAATACTTTTGTCATTTTTCAGAGACACTTGTTTGGAAACGCATTGTGCCATCAGCATTCCGCCAAGTGTTGAGAACCATTCCTGTTCATCTTGGAATAGTAAGATCATTATCATAGGTGGTCAAGACACATCTGACGTTTTTCAGTCAGATGTTCATATACTTGACACAGGTATTTAAGAAATCCCCGCTTTCTTGAAGTTATATATAGAAAAATTTACAATTGTGTCATAGTTACTTTTCTAGTACTAAGTCTACATTTTATGACTATTTTGGCATCCTGTTTACATAGATACCCCTTGCTTTCTGGTGCAAGCTGAACACTATAGACCAGATTTTCGCCGAGCTGGGAATACAACCATTTCATTGGGCAAGAACTCATTTGTCTTTGGGGGTTCACTGATAACCAGAGCCTATTTGATGACGTTTACATGCTTGATGTTGGTGTTGTTTGTTGGATTATATAGGTTGTTAACTCTTTCCTGTCAAATAAAAACCAAACAAATCAAACTACTATACTGTGATGACTTCAGCTGTTCCATGAATCCTCTAGTCCCTCATCCTGTCAAAGGGGGATAAGCATAAAAAAACAAACAGATAAACACAAGGATATAGCGAAAAAGGCAGAAGGAAGAAGCAATGCAACATTGCAAAGTATGAAAGACCATGAAAAGTCCACGACTCCTTCTGAAAGTAGGATTGGACTGAAGTTACAATATTTGAGATGGATCTGAGCTGGCGGTAATGCAGAGATGGAGCCAAGGGTTTTACTTGTTTGTGTATATGTTCCTGTTTCTCTTTCTGGTGTTGTTGGGGCTTTAATGCTTTCTCTTTATCTATTTGTTGCTCCTCTTCAATCAGCATTTATCATTTTCTCATGCTGAAGTCTCACAAAATGAGTTCTTCTGCGTACTCCCCCACCCCCCTACTGACAGGACTTCTATTAATCTGGAATGTGTTCCATGTCTTATTTCCTTCAATTTCCAAGTGCATTATTTACCATGGACCTTTCTCTTTGTTGTTGGTAATACTTGACTAGGGATAGAGCATTTGAGTCGGAAGAAATGCAATTACTTTCAAACCAACATCCTGGCAAATTTTCGTCTAAATTTCTGTCTTGTGTCTGTCCTTGTTTAGAGAGGTATCTTCATGTATGGGGTAACATACTATCTCTCTAAAATTTCAGTGCAAATTGCTCAAACAATTGGGAGAAGTAGATCCAGTTTAGCAAACGACTAGAGAAATTGATTAATTTCGCTATGATGATCAACCCCTAGCACATTTAGGTTTTGCTCTTTGGCCATCCTGGTCCTCAATTCTTACCAACTAATCTAGCTCCAGAAATACATAACATTCTTGATCCTTCCTTTAGTATTCTTCGGCTGGAATCATAAATGGGTTATCCACTCTCTGGTGATTTTTCTATAGGTAGAATTACTCTCCCAAAGGTTCTACCTTTTATTGTGCATTCTAGAATAAATAGAAAGTTTCTATATGTATATGACTCGCGATTGATTGGTGCAATGTTCACGAGGTTGTATATAATGCAATGTCCAGATATTTCATACATTCAACTGTATGGATTTTGGTTTAGCTCATCAAATTTGTTGGTCCCTCAACATCAATGGGATACTTCATACTTGTTAATAAAAAATTTATTATTCTAATATCATAGTGTTTCTACATTGTTTTGATACATTTAGCAAGTGGTGATTGTGATCTTCGTTAGCATTCATCATTGAGAATCACAAAAGCTATGTAAGATTTATATTCAGGAAATATATGCTTCTGTTAACTCCTAAATTGAGAGTTTCTTTAGACTCTCTGTGCTGTTTGTCATGATTGTTGTGTATTAAAGAGATACACATATTCAATTGACTGTATACTGTTGTATCTTTCCGAATGTCCATGCAGCTGCTGGTACATGGAGGAGGTCATGCCCACTGGTGAGGGCCCATCTGCTAGATTCTCAGTTGCTGGGGATTGTTTAAATCCACACCTGAGAGGTGTTCTTGTATTTGTAGGTGGTTGTGATAATAACCTTCAACCCTTGGAGAACATGTATTATCTACATACAGGTCTATCTTTGAATCATCCAACAAACCCACATTGGCTTTCTGTCGACTTTTACTTATTTCTGTTACAACATTTATTTAGAACTTTCTAGATATCCCTTTGATAAATATCTGAATCTTGTTTAATACTCATATCACTAGGCCGTATTATAGAGGCTGAACGAGACGAAAGAAGGATAGAGAAATTGTCTTTTAGGAAGCAGTTGAAGTTAAACTGCCAGGAGCAACAAGCTTTAGCTTCTCCTTATGATAATACTCTTGTTGGATTTGGTAATAACGCTATGTTCATCACTTTCAAGCTTCTTTTTCATTATCTTATACTTCACAGATTTTTCAAAACATAAATCTAGTGTTGTCGCTTAGCTGTTGTACCAGTCATATCAGATGCAGTATGGCTTTGGTCGCTACGTGCACCCTTGGATGCCCCATAACTTATGTAATATTTAGCATTTATTTATTTCTATCTTAGATCCTTTGTTGACATAAAAAATTGTACATTCTTACTGTTGATCATCCTCAGATCTGGACTTTCTAGATTATATACTGAGCAATGAAAACTGCTGGAGCCAGCAGATGGGTTTTTCAGCTTTGGATTGCACATCGTCCATGCCAAAATCAGGAAACTTGTCCATTGGGGTTTGTTCCTTTATTCACGTAATCCAATAGTTCGTTGTTCAATACCTCTTTACCGCTAAAAGATTCCAACTTCATAAGGAATTGTGGCATAAACAATAATTAGTTTCAAGGGAAATTTGTGAACAGATGCTTGATAACTCATCTGGCAATATGCAACTGGTGACCAATGTGAAAATATGGCTTTTAATCCTCTGGATCTTAAAAGTTCTGTTTATAATGAAATATCCAGTTGTCTTGGAAATAAAAGCATGCATTTTGATGGTGTTCTCATTTGTTGGTTCTTGCATTGTAATAGCAAATTCATTTCTTTTGATGTTTGCCAAAATTTTGATAAAGCTGGCCTGTCCCTGCTGCATCAAGCTGTTCTCGTATCCTCACTTCTGATATGTATCAATGCAGTTCCTCATTAGAATATACTTTATTCCATCATATCAGCACTTTCAGCATGAAGCTCATAACCTCCCTGATTGTCACTATCATATTCAGATTGTGCTTCTATAGCCAGTCATGCCCCACAAGATTGGGAATCAAATGTCAGTTGCTTTTGTTACAGTGATCGAGCTGCAGAGGTAGAACCGGAAGGTGTCTGGTTAGCCTATCCGCCCCGGCTCCTAGCCACGTGGTCCTCACGGGTGAGGAGCATATCCTCTGTATTGCACTACATGAACAAAAATGGTTGTTGACAGAAAAGGAAAACCTTCTGTGGATTCACAGGGTATAACATTGAAACTACAATCTGGTTCAAAGGTTGCGCTGGTTGGTCCAAGCGGTGGTGAAAAGGTAAGACCCTGTGTCATTAAAGTTCTGTTTAAGTTTCTATTGTTCGTCAAAAAGAGGGAGAACTCATGAATTCTTTGCTGCAGACTACAGTAGCAATTTGAGTAGAAAGATTCATGATCATCCTGTGGCTGGAAGGGAAGATCTTGCTCAATGGGGTTTCTCTGGTTGAAACATCTCATAAGCACCTACACCATAAGGTAATACTGGAACTAAATATAAAGCTCTTGAAGCTAATATTCACCATACCATTCTTCAGCATGTTCATACCCTAAGGCCTCTCTTCCCTCTCAAAGATAAAAAATGACTTTCTTTCAGCTTTTACAAGTTATAGATTCCTAAGTACATATTTGTTCCAAAAAGTTTCAGGTTCGTATAGTGAGCCAGGAACCTGTTCTTTTTAACTGTTTCATCGAAGAAAATATTGCCTATGGATTGTGCAGCAAAGCAAGCAGTGATGATAGAGAAAAAGCAGCTGTAAGTTACAATGTCCTTAATGCCTGATTGCAGTCTTCTGCAAATATTCTAACTGGATAAAAGGGCTAAGGCTCATGAATTTATATCCAAATTTCCTGAACAGTATCAAAGCCATGTCGGAGGAGAACGAGGATTGAGACTTTCTGGTGGTCAAAAACAGCGAATTGCAATAGCTAGAGAGCTGCTGATGATCAACCCAATGATTTAGTTGTTGAATGAGGCCACGAGTGCTCTGGATGTTGAAAGTGAATATCTTGTTCAGGCTCCGTTTTTAATTTGATACATGCCTGTCCTCGATCTCTTTTGAATGTTCAACTAAAGGACTTGAGGTCTCTTGTATAAATGTGTTTATATGCTATGCAGGATGCCATGGATTCCCTGATGAAAGGTAGAACCATTCTTTCCATAGCTCATAGGCTTTCAACAGTCAAGAGTGCAAACACACTAGCTGTTGCTTCGGGATGGTCAAATAGCCGAAAGTGGCACCATGATGGACCTTCTGAACAAGAATGGGATCTATACAGAACTGGTGAAGAGGCAGTTTTCATCTAGGTTCAAAGCCTTGTGATAAGCTGAGTTACCATGCACAAATGTTCAATGAAGTTGCTTTCATTCACATATAGAAAGTATAAGGAGTTAAGCCACCATCATCATTCCATATATGACAGATTTCCAGACAGTATAGAGAGTATGCGCAAAACTAGCGCATGCAAATGCGCCTCTTCTGATTTTAACCATTTCAAAACTGAGGGTATTTGAGATAATTGTGGGGATTCTGGTGTCATTAACACATACATATTAAAGTTTAAAGATTTTAAGTTATATGTGTGGAATATTTTACTATCAAATCAGTTTAACTTGTGTGATAACAAGTTAATTTATACTCCCTCTCCATCCTTAATTATGTAAAAAGGCGTTTGATCGGATAACAAGTTTTAAAATGAAAGGTAGATTTTTTATCTAAAATAAGTTTTATATATTTGTGGTAGACAGAGTCAATCTTTTGGGAACATTAGAAAGAAGTGTCATGTGAATTTAGAATGAAGGGATTAATAATTTTGTTAGATTATTAATTAATATTTTATTAAGAAATTTATCTTTAACTAATTAATAATTAACTGGATTAACTAAATATTTATTTACATAGTTAGAGGGTCATTTGTAGCTAGTTTGAGATGAGTTGCGAAATATTAAATCATCTATAAGTAAAACCACATTGATAGTTGGTCAAGAAGTAAGTTATTCAAGTATTAAATTAATATAGTGCTTGATTTGTAATTTGAAAATTACATAATTAAAATGTGATATAAGATATGAGATATATATATTTATGCAAGATAAAAAATAAAAATAAATAATACGAAATAACTAAATCCTACATAAAATAATATAATTTTTTTTATAACTAATTCATATGTTATTAATATCTGTATACTTTATGTTGGTGTTTGTGCATTTTGCTATTAAAATTATAATATTAAGTGCATGATAAATAGTAAAAAATAATGCGAAGAAAGTGATATCATTTGTGGTGTGACTTATGTATCCACTATAGTCATGATCTACCACCACTACCCCACTAATCCCTCAAACGACTATTCACATTTTTGACATTTACTAGATGGAAGAAATACTACACCTATATTTCTTCCTTGTGCTAGATGCGTGTAAAAAGAAGAGAAATATGGGAAGTGTGAAAAATGTTGTAGTTTATTTTGAGGTTAGTATAAATGGTGTTATAGAAATAAAAATGTTAAAAAGATTCTAAGTCTTCAACTAATTAATTATACAATTTGCAGCACTTTACGTTGGAAGCCAACATGTTCTAAATTTGCGTGGAGCTTTATCACTCAACTAATTGACTGCTTGAGCCATATGACGTTGTCAGGGCCAGTTGTGATCCTGTATGAAATGTGAAAACAAGAAGATATTACTGGGACGGCCAAGACATGCACCACGCTTTCGCATTTACGGTTATATCTACACCTCAACCTTAAATATTTATTTATTTATTTTATATATTTTATTTTTTCAATCCTTGAATTTACAATATATTCACCAAAACACATTAATCAAACTATTACTCTATATGACTTTAAACTTATATTTTGAATTTATCGTCTCATTATGACCAAGTAAGACTTTTTGGTCAGCAGCATATAGGAATTCTGTCTTGTATGCAAACAACAGATCAGCATCATCCATTACTCAATTTTCTGAAAAAAGAACTCTTTCCATTAATTGCTGTTTGCCTCCTTCACTTTTTGCTACTCTTAGCCTTGGCCTTTCAATTCAAATTAATGACACTCTTCCCAACCACTTTAAGTGTTGTTTCTCTTCGAAGACTAAAGCCATTTTTGAAATTATGATAAAGTGAGTTAATTTTTTTGAATGATCACATAAATTTTTTGATAATTACAGATTAAAATTATACTAATTTTGTTAGGATAATAACATTATTTAATTATTATTAATTTACTATGGATATTTAAATGTAGAAATTAGAATATAAATTTATTGTGTGAGATAATTTATTTTAAACTTGACATTAAAATTGCTACTGATCGCATACTTAACTATATTTTAAACTAAACAAAATATTGATTAGTTAACTTACATCATGACTTTTAACAGAGAGATTATAAGCAAATTACTTACTATGTGAAGTAATTTATCCTAAATTATATGATTTTAAAAGTTTGTATGACCGTTGCTTAATCATAGCTTGAATTAAACAAATATTGATTAGCTTGCATAACGACATTTAAATGTAGATATTATGAACAAAAGTTTATTGCGTGAGAAGTAATTTATCATAAAACCTGACTCTAAAAGTTCGTTACGACAATTGCTTAACTATATCTCAAAACTAAACAAAATGTTGATTTTAGTTTAGGTCGCGTACATTAATGTAGAGATCATAAATAAATTATTTACTATATGAGAAGTAATTATCCCGAACTCGACTTTAAAGTTCATCATAGATAACGTTAATCACATTTTTTAACTAAATAAAATATTGATTAGCTTTTTAGGACATCTAGATGTAGAAATTTATGAACAAAAATTTATTGCATAAGGTTATTCTAAACTTGACTTTAAAAATTTGTTAGGATCGTTGGTTTAACTATATTTTAATATAAATAAAATATTGTATTAATTTTATATATAAAATTTAACTAATTCTAATTTTATATATACATCTAAGCCTGTATTCTCATTTTAAACCCGTGATTTTCAATTAAATTTAGAAATCTTGATTTTAAAATTTATTTACAGTTGCTTAAATATTTAAACTAAACAAATATTACTAACTTATGTCATGACACTTAAATGTAGAAAATATGAAGAAAATTATTGCAAGTGAGAAGTAATTTCATCCTAAACTCGATTTTGAGAATTTTTTATGACTGTTGCTCATACACTAATTTAAGCTAAATAAAATATTAATTAATTAACTTACTGTTCATGACTTTTAAATAAAGAGATTATAAATAAATCATTTTCACTCTGTGTGAGAAATAATTTGTCCTAATGGATTTTTAAAGATTCATTATAATTATTGTTTTGAACTATATTTAACTAAATAAAAATATTAATTAGCTTGTACTTCACAGATATCAGTATAGAGTTTATAAACAAACTATTTACTATATAAAAAATAATCTATCCTAAACTTTATTACACAACAGTCCCCAAAGTTTGTGATATCAGTACAATTTGCACTCCCTGTGCAGCGTCCGGAGACTGTGACACTTGTTGATGTCCGTTTCCCAGGTCTGTCGCTGCATGTACACCATAACAATTCACATGGGGCAATGAAAACGCCAGAAGCCCAATTAACCTTAGTCAAAGTTTAGCATCATAATTACTCGCGTTTCCTCTGCTTCATTGCACATTTTGTTTTCTTGCCCCCAAATAAGAATTTCGTTTTTGATTTGATTAAAGTGCTTGTTTGGTTTCACTGGACTTAGCAACATGAGATGGGAAAGGGTGGCTGTACATGGAGGTGGTGGGCCTGGGAAAAGGTGGGGCCACACCTGTAACGCTGTCCAAGGAGGTAGGCTTCTCTACGTCTTTGTGGCTTTATGACGACAACAGACACACCAACAAAGTTCACGTCTTTGACACTGGTGCCTTGTTTCTTTATGTTTTTCAAGTAAAATTATTGACTTGCATTCTTGTTCCTTTTCTTGTTTCTGGGTTTCCTTCAAATTGTTGTGTCAATTTGCTATTTCATCAGTTTGCTTGTTTAATCTTTTCTTTAGGGTTTTTGTATGAATTTTCGTTCTGAAGATTTTTGGATTTATGTTCTTGCTGGTTTAAAATTTCAGTGTTAGTTCTTGAAAGGGTTCCTGGAATTTCACCTTCCCATTGCTCTCAATGATCACGTGTTTCGAGTTCATTTAGTTCTTGCTACTCTTCTTGCTCATACTCACTTGCGGATGCATACCCCTGCATTTACAAGTTTTGTTACATCAGGATTAGAGAGAAGTTTTATAAATCTATACTTACATTGTTCGGTTGTTTTCAGTTAATAGAATGTGGAGCGAGCCATTGACGAAGGGAGCTTTGCCCGCACCCAGGGACAGCCACAGTTGTAACAACTGGAGCAATCTGTTTGTGTTTGGGGGCACAATCAGAGAGAGAGTCTCTTAATGATTTGCATATTTTGGACACTTGTTAGTACTTTTGATCTTAACAATCATTTCTTTTATTGCTTATCTTAATATTTGCCTCTGTTGTCTGTGTTATGCTAAATTAAAATTTCCAAATATTCTGAGGTGATCTATAGTCTTATGGTCAAACCAAGTACAAAAATGTGGACAAAACAACTGCGCAAATAAAGAAAATCCATGAAGTGCAGTAATTCTGGTTATCTAGGAAGATATGTATTATATTCTGTAGGAGATTGAAGAGTCACCATCAATACTCGCTTAGATCCCAGATAGTTCTTTGTTCCATAGATCTGGGGCTACTTACAAGATTTAGGTGGTCTTTCATATCAGAAACCATAAAAGAGCTCTTCAAGATAACTGTTATTTTCAAATGTGCAATGTTTTTCAGAGAGATGATACCATGAGATGAAAAAGTGTTCTGTTCTTTTCTTGTTTGAATGTTGAAAGTTAGCAGATATAAGGAATTCTATCAGTTGTTCCCAATGATTTACACACTACCTAATAATTTGCTGAATCTACATTCTTTTAGCTTTGAATACATGGATGTCACCCTGTCAAAGAGGCGATCGCCCTACTCCAAGGGAAGGCCACAGTGCAGCACTTATTGGTAAACGGCTTTTCATATTTGGGGGATGCGGCAACTTTCGTGGAGCTGAAATATTCTATGATGATGTCTACGTATTGAATACAGGTTTGTCTCTCTGTGTGTGTGTATTATTATGGTAGACTGCACTTAGCTGGTATGGTATCTGCAAGCATGGAGATTTTTTCATCATGATTTGCGCATAACTAATAACGTGATGGTGTGTACAACTTTAAAAACCATGGAACTATTGATAGAAATATGAGGGCATTGGGGAGGTTAGGAGTACAAATTCTTACTTGTGGTTGCAATGGAAGAGGAAGTGAAGAAATACAGGAGTTCTCTTAGGAATTGAACTCTAGCCTAATTACTTGTAAAAGAAACTTCCGCCACCTAATAGCTCATATTCTGAGAGGAATCGGTGGTTGAGAAAATGATCTCTTATAAGGTGAATCCCAACTTGTTTTTATCCTACTGTGTTTTATATGCATTTTCTATTCTACTGCTACATAAAATACTAAAGTCTTGCACAATAGTTAGAAATCCAGTTTCAAGATCTCATCAGCTCTCTGTTTTCTTTCTATAAAGTTTGTGGTTTTGAACATATCATTGATATCATATAGTATACTTTATAAAGATGGGTCTCTCTTCTCTTCTTCTCTTCTCTTCTCTCTCTCTCTCTCCTGAGAGAGAGAGGGAGAGAGAAAGAGGAACAGGGGGTAAAGAAGCAAGTGATCCTTGGTGGTGGCTGTTTCCTAAACAAGTTCTTTTAATACTTCTTGTCATTTTCAGAGACACTTGTTTGGAAACGCATTGTGCCATCAGGCATTCCGCCAAGTAAGCGTGAGAGCCATTCCTGTTCATCTTGGAATGGTAAGATCATTATCATAGGTGGTCAAGACACATCTAACTTTTATCAGTCAGATGTTCATATACTTGACACAGGTATTTAAGAAACTTGCTCTTGAAGTTATATATACAAAAAGTTATAATTGTATCATAGTTACTTTTCTAGTACTAGGTCTACATTTTATGACTATTTTGGCATCCTGTTTCCATAGATACCTCTGCTTGCGCAAGCTGGCTGACTACGGGCCAGATTTTGCCACTGCGGAAGGCATACAACCATTTCATTGGGCAAGAACCTGTTTGTCTTTGGGGTTTCACTGATAACCAGAGCCTATTTACGACGCTACATGCTTGATGTTGGTATGTTATTTGTTGGATCATATAGTTTGTTAATTCTTTCCTTATCAAAGAAAAAACCAAACAAATGAAACTATTATACTGTGATGACTTCAGTTGTTCCATGAAGCCTCTAGTCCCTCATCCTATCAAAGGGGAATAAGCATTAAAAAAAACAAATAACAGATAAACACAAGGATATAGTGAAGAGGAAGAAGCAATGCGACGTTAGGTAAAGTATGAAAGACCATGAAGTCCACAACTCCTTCTGAAAGTAGGATGACCATAATATTTGAGATGAATCTGAGCTGGTGATAATGGCAGAGATGGAGCCAGGGGTTATACTTGTTTGTGTAGATATCTCTATTTTTCTTTCTGGCGTTGGGGGGTGGGGTTGACGGGAGACGAGCCCAACTTTCATGTTGTCTAATGAGAATAGATGTGATTGAAAATGATGGGAATATTGGTCATGCTTTATTAATTTTTGTGGTCGGAGTGCTTTCTCTTTTTCCTATTTGTTGCTCTTCAGTCAGCATTTATCATTTCTAACGCTGAAGTCTCACAAAATGAGTTGGTCTTGGTGGTTCTTCAAGTGCATACTTTTCCCTGTTGAAGGGACTTCTATTAATCTGGAATGTGTCCCCTGTTTTTTCCCCTTCAATTTTCAAGTGCATTATTTACCATGGACCCCTGTTTTTGCTTTTGGTAATACATGAGGAGGGATAGAGCATTTTAGTAGGAAGAAATGCAATTACTTTCTTCTAAACCAAATATCAGGGCAAATTTTGGTCTAAATTTCTCTCATGTGTCTGTCCTTGTTGGGAGAGGTCTCTTTTGTATGGGGTAACTTAACGTGTCGCTAAATTTCAGTGCAAATTGCTCAAACAATTGGGAGAAGTAGATCCAGTCTAGCAAATGACTAGAGAAATTGATTAATTTCGCCATCTTTCATACATTCAACTGTATGAATTTTGGTTTAAGCTTATCAAATTTGTAGTCCCTTAATATCAACAGGGGTTAATAAAAAAAATTATTCTATGATCATAGTGTTTCTACATTGTTTTGAAACATTTAGCAAGTGATGATTTTTGGATCTTAGTTAGCATTTATCACTGAGAATTACAAAAGCTATGTAAGATTTTTATTCAGGAAATATATGCTTCTGTTAACATCTAAACTGAGAGTTTTTACGACTGTGTTGTTTGTCACGATTGTTGTGTTCAAGAAGATGCATGATATTCATTTGACTGTTAACTGTTGTATCTTTCCGAATGTCCATCCAGCTGCTGGTACATGGAGTGAGGTCATGCCTTACTGGTGAGGGCCCATCTGCCAGATTCTCAGTAGCTGGGGATTGTTTAGATCCACACTCTGAGGCTCCTTCTTGTCTTCGTAGGTGGCTGTGATAAGAACCTTCAACCCTTGGAGAACATGTATTATCTACATACAGGCTCATCATCGAATCCTCCAACAAACCCACATTACTTGAGTTGACTTTTACTTATTTCTGTTACAACATTTATTTAGAACTTAGATATCCCTTTGATAAATATCTGATCTTGTTTTATATTCATATCACTAGGCCTTTTTAGAGAGGCTGAACGAGAGGAAAGAAGGATAGAGAAATTGTCTTTGAGGAAGCAGTTGAAGTTAAAATGCCAGGAGCAACAAGCTTCAGCTTCTCCCTATGATAATGCTCCTCTTGGATTTAATATTAATGCTAATAAACATCACCAACTGCCTGAAACCATACACAGCCAAGGAGGAGTCCTTTCATATCTTGTTGATTTTACTTGTAGTTTCTCTACCTTGTAGTTCCTGGAGAATCTGTCTTACTGAAGCCACTTATTGTTAATGCATTTATGAGTTACTTCAATATTTTTCAATGTGTTAATTTTAATAGCCAGCCATTCCTTAATCATCTTATTTTGACAATATGTTTGGTAAGAGGAGACCTTAAAGACTGGGACAACTTGGGAGAGAATGATCAGATGATAATCTCATAAAGCAAGCCTCCAATAGGATCCATAATATATATAAGGCTGCTTACACACCACCCTCCTGACCCTTGTGGGATTAATAATCGGGGTATGTTGTCGTTGTTGTTGTGTGTTTGGGCACATATATTATATATAGTACACACAAAAAAAGACTTCTTGTTGTTTCTTTGCTCTGATTTATGGGTAACATTTAATGTGGTTATACAAGTGATACTGAGCATGTTCACTTTTCTGAGTCTTCTTTTTTTTTTTCCAGGAAAAATGAAGTGTGCTAGCATGTAATTTGTTGTCTGATAAATAGTATTCTTTTTTGTGTATACAATGTGTAGTGCATTTAATGTTTGAAGCAGGGAAATAGTGGTGTCACAGGTGTTGAACTGACTTCTGAAGGTGTGTTGGTATTGTGGCAGGTCGGCATAACATTTATTTGAACGAATACCAGACTCCTCTGGGGAAGAAGACTTTTCAGTTTTCTTGCTATCGCAAAGGTTTTCCAGGTGGCTATACTGTTGAAACTGTTATAGATGGAAAACGCCTCAGGAGTATTATTTTCCAACAAACCAAGACCTGAACAGACTCCTTGTAATGATTCTATCAGGTGCATGATCTGATTTTTATATTTGATAGATAAGAATAGCAGAATTTCAGTATTTTCAAAATTTTTTGGTTCACTTATTGCCTTTTGGATGATATTATACATTTTCAAAATTAGGAATATGGGAAGTGGTGAAACTGATAGAGAAAATCAGAATGGCTGACCATAATCTGTTAGAGAAGTTACAAGACCATCAGAAATCCAAATGTAAATGACTTACAGCAAGCAGATGTCTCAGGTGGGAATTTACCAGAAATGAGGCCTCAGTTGGAGATGCTACAGCTGAAATGAAGAGTCCATTCCCCTCGTATGCTTCATCAGCCCATGAGGTTATACCTTCTTTCTGTGGAATAAATTGTTTAATTATGCTATACCATCTCAAAGAAGAATTTGTACTAGTACCGGCTTGGCTGCACAAGAATATGGATTCTCCTTTCTGGTTGGCTTGTATAGATCATTTTTCTTATTGCACCTTGCAGCATTTCCTAAACTATGAATTAGTTTTAGCTTTGACGTGCAGCCATAGGTGATTGCAGCTTATAAGCAAGTAGACTTAAGGGCTTGCCACTTCCATTCCAAAAATCAATCTTCATCCTCTTGAAATTACATGAGGAATTAGTGATGACCATTAGACTGTATAGCAAAAATTCTATATAAAAGCTTATGAGTTAGCAACAATTCTGGATTGTTTCAAGTTTGGTTAATGATATAGTCTTTATGACCAAGCCTGATGTATTTCTTCTTGGAAATTGAGACATCAATCCACATGTAGCAGTCCTATTCAATCACATGCTTAAGTTTGCTTCTAGCCTACAATAACAACTACACCTCACTTCCAATCACGCCGAATCGGCTCTATGAACCCTAACATGTACATTAAAGCTCAACCATGTCATTATCATACCAAATAAAAATAAAAGTGAAAAATAAATTACATACAAATAAATAATAGTAAGAATGATAATAATAGAAGTTCTCTACCAAGACTAAAACATATTCCATCTAGTAGATATCACCTATATGAATATTTTTCTTTATTCCATTGTGCCCTATCTTTAACTATACCTGTATTGGATTCCAAAATTTGTAGGTCTTCTCGAGACAAATTCCTTCATATAATTTAGGTCTGCACGGCTCCTTTTTAACACCTTCACATGCCACAGTTTCACATGTAGGCTCCATGCATCTAGGTCAACGATACTTACAGGATATGACCAAGCCATCCTAAGTTGACCCCTTCTCATTTTATCCACAATGCATACTTGCACTCCTTTGACATGGTCATTTCTAATCTTATCTAATTTTATAGACCACACATCCATCTTAACATCCACATATCTGCAACACTCATCTTATGAATATATGTAAATTTTAGCGGCTCAATATTCACAACAATATGACGCGGTCAATCTTATAGCTGTTTTTGTAAAAACTTACTTCTTTTACTTTGGTAGACATCCTTCTATCACATAACAACCTGGTAGCACTTATTCATTTCGACCATCCGATTGTAATTCTATTAGTAGCAACTTCATCAATCATTCTATTCTCTTGAAACTACGAGCCTAGATATCTAATTGTTTGCATTTTGGCCTCACAATCCCATCTCTCCAGTCTGCCCCTAACTTCATTCTTCTCATCTAACTAAACTTGATGTGCATGCTGTGTATACTTATCTTAATACTCTTACTCTCAAAGTAAGCCCATGTCCAAAACTTTGATTGACACCCTCACTGATTTCATTAATTAACATTTTATCCGATGGTAGGTGGGGTTAGATAAGAAATATAAGAAGTTTTTCTCAATATGGATCCTTCGATAAAGCACTCAAACCAAGTAAGAAAAGAAGGCCTTGAGTTGATATAAAGGAGTTTGTCTTGGTGTGTTGATTCATTTCCTGCCACTACTTTTTGAGTCAAAAACTCCTCTATTCTGTCGGTTTAATTCATATTCAACTGTCCTAGGCTAGGAATTAGACTTTCATTTCTATTTATTCAAATCCAGCATGACGTGTCAAGCAGTTTGGCCATCAGCATATAATATACACCATGGTTCAAGCTTTTGGTTCTCTCTTCAAAGAAGTCGTTTTCCACTCTCTGTTTCTCTCTCCACTCTGCAGTAATGTGGAACAAAACGGGAAGCATTTCCTTCAAGTTAAGAATTTTTAAGTTCAGATTTCTTTTCCAACCTCCATGTTTCTTTTCCTTTTTATAGCTGCCTATAAGTACCTGCTTTTGCTACGAGGGTTGTTTCTGAGTGAATAGCCCAAAAGATTATAATTACCATTAGAGCTACATATCTTCCATTGCTGCTGGTTTCTTGTCTTGCGTGATTCACTATATGTACCTCTTTTTTTAGCAAACAGGTTATTTATTTCTCAACTTTTACGTTGACATGATTTCTGATCAAGTGCCTCTATTTAGCAGGTTCATGACATGTCCCATGATGTGAATTTGGAAAGCAGTATGGTGACTGATGCAATAGATTGTGGTACTAAGGTCTCTAAGGAGAATGCTTCTGCAACAAATGACTTGTAACTTCTCTATTTAAGGTACATGTTGTACTCCCATGCTTGTCTTGTAAGATTTTGTAATTTTGAACCATGCTGGCCTTGGGGATTATAAAAAGGAAGTGATACAATTTTTTTTTGTGATAACTGTATCCGCCAGCTCTCTCGCACCTTGACTAATTCCATGGGATACAATTTTTTTGAAGTCAGAAAAATACCATCCTAGTCCTTTGCTGTTAATTTTCAGACCTTCATATGTAGTAGAAGACAAAATGTTACTGATTTTACTTTCTATGTTATTTTTGATCAATTGCGATTTGTATATGAAATTATTCTTTCAAATGCCTCCTCAGTTTACTAGCTGAAATTGTTGATGGCTGGTTTCCAAATATTTGACTTGTTATAGAATCTAGAGGAATGTTCTTTTTCTTTTATTTTTTTGAGAAAAAGATTTAATGTTCTTTTTTATTTGAGCTTGCCTTTTCATTAAGATAGCTTCACTCATTTTCTTCAAGTGTTTATGGCCTCTGCTTTTAAGTCTATCTTTTATGAGGTGTGAATTTCCTCTATGTGGGTAGATGGATTATACTAATTCCTGTAATCAGTGTGTCTCCTTTATGGTGTACTCTGTAGGAAAAATTACAGATGTCATTTGTTGTGAAGGACCCCTTAGCATATTAAGCCTATCAGTTAATGGTGATTCTAGAAAGTTTCCATGTTGTTTGTCAATATTAGGAAAAATATACTTTATAAGTCAATATTCCTGCCGTTGCTCTTTGGAGAAAAGAAAATTTCATGTTGGCTAACCAATTTTCTTTAAACAAAAACAAAAGAGAGAAATTCAGAAAGTTGGTGTTCAAAGGGGTAGAGACTTGACAAAAGTTACATTTCCTCTTTGTTGTCGACAAGAATTGGGTTACTTAAATAAAAACGAAAATATTGTGGAAGCGTGTCACGACTTTGCATGGGTGGGCCACGGGCACCTACTCGATTCTATTTCATAGGAGAAACCTTCTTCCAAAAACAAATACGCGGAAAATTTATTCAAATAATATTTTTATTTCTACAAGTTTTCATAAAACAACCAACGGAATTACACCATTAAAATCCTCGAAAACTGACTCTCCCAAAGATCTAGTCTACAGTACAAGAGCTCTATTTAGAATACCGACAAGTAAAGACACAATACAAGGCAAAGAAAATGCAAATTGATGCTATACCGCCTCATCAATCATGAAACCGCAATTCCACAACCTACACCCCAAAAGGTGTAGTGTGCAAGAATAGTATCGCACACCACACATACCGATAGGCATATCATTAATTATAATTAGTTCACGCAATAGCATAAAATTAATATGCAATCAATAATTCGGGGCTTAAATGTACCACTCCAACAATTTATCGTGACAATTTCTTTACTTTTTATTCACTACGCTTATTTAACCATGCATTTCCGTATTTCTCTACCCAATTTTCTACAAGGGCCTACCGCATATTGTTTCTAGGGGCCCTCGCTGCAACAAAGAACTTGACCGGGCCGCGCGTCTCGCCGCACAGGAATTCTCGCCGTAGCCCAGAGAGCTGTCTGTGAGTAACTTGACTTCACTGGCGACCTTACATCTTTCAACACCTCATTCATTACACAAGGTCTAACATCATACAAAAATCGTAAAGTACCTACACTCAATAAAATATACACTTCACAACTTTTCATCTTATCACAAACATTCAATTTATTTCCCCTTTTTATGAAACATTCTCAATAGTAACCGTTGAATAAAGACATAAATCATATTTATCCAACGATTGTACACAATAAATATTAACTCATACCCAATCAATTTCATCAAACATCAAATACTTATAAAACAAGTAGGACACAATTATGCGGCAAATCACATGCATACTGAACACACCTGTGTAAATAAAACTGCCATCATCAATTTCATCATATCAAATATTTGCGGAATTTGTTATTGATGCCATACTTGTCATTGAACTATGTCACATACTCGTATGTACATCAACATACTGCATTATCGTCACAATCATGACATCGTGATGTGCTTCTGCACAAGTCTCCGTCATCACCGTACACACATGCCAGAGGGCCTTTTTTTTGCCCTTCAATATGACCATAGGGACTCTAGAAATTCATGTACCGTACATCTGGCCGTATGAATCATACCTCACCAGGTACTCATATCCGTATACTCACCGTATGAACATTTAGTCATACCTCGTCTCGTGTACCCATTCATACTCGATTGCCCTCGGATGCTCATCTCTAGTAATTTTAATTCACTCATATCCAAGTACTCATACACATACAACTCGCCGTTGGGACAAGCCTGACACGAGCCTCTCATCTCAAGGTAAGTTATACTAGCAATCTCATTCATGTTCACATAGGATAAGAATCTATTATCCCTCACTCATCAACATAAGCAAATACGATATCCACCGCTCAACTCGTATGACAACTCTGAACCCATTTATCAACCACGATCCTTAGCATAGCATTTCACATTATACTTCATCAACTCATGTGACCGCTAGGAAGGAAGTAATGAATCAACAACAAGCAACATATTTATCATGCAAATCCACCTACCAACTCAGACCAATTAAAAGGTATATAAATCAACAATCATCAACATAGCTTCATCAAGTATTTTATTTGGTCAACACATATGACACCACATAAGCACATTGTTTTTTCACTTCGAACTCTCACTCATGACAATTATTGCATTTGAGTCTCTCAAACCTCATCTACAATCATATAAGATATCGCATTATTCTACACAATCAAGGTAATAAAGCACTCCATTAGCTATACCCACAACTCACCACATTTATAAATTATCTAATTTAAGATGTGATTCTTCCTATACCATATTACTTATTAATGAATTAGTTATCACTTATTAAACACGTAGTCCCGCTTCAATGAAAATTCACAACCAAGCCATGACAAAGATATTATTTACAATTCTCAGCAATTCTGCTGCACCTCTTAGTACCTAGGATCCATCATTCATTTAGGTTTTTTCAACCTTATTTAACACCTTAATTTCCGTGACTTTCCATCTTAAGGTAGTCTATTCAGTCAACCTTTCGCCCCATTAGTATTTCTAATATTTATTAAGCCGCCTCAATAACACATAAGATTAATTAGATAAAATCGAGTCCGAATCACTCAACCAAGTTAACTGTGAGTTCTTACAATTACTTGTTCTTTCCTTACCTCAAATTGGTTCTAAGCTAGTTAATTTACATCACCGTTTCACCTTTCCTCATTCATGACATATAAAAGAGCACCAACAAGTTCACATAACCCCATTGGGTTTATTCACCTTGCTTCATTCTTGTTCCTCTCCTTATACAACACATGCACAAAGATATATTCATAATTTATACTATCAAATACACCATCAAAATATACCATCAAGAACAATTGCAATTACATGTCATCAACACCTGCTATGAAGATTCAAGAATATCACCTCAAGACTCCACTACCAAGATCATAATATCAAGGACACATTATCAAGAATATTCAATCAAGAGTACTTGTCAAGAACATCATATTAAGAGTGCCCCCCCACAATTATTAATTATCAAATTAGGCTTTACTTTCCCACATGTTTTCATACCTAGGATTAATCCTCCAATTTCATAGTTATACACTACAAGTATTTCATCAAGTCATATTTTATGATCCCTCTACCTTTCATCTATTGCAATCAATAAGACACACATATGATTCACTAATTATAATCAAACGTAGCTAAGTGACCTTACCTGGATCGCGTTAACTGAACATGCAGCTACTCCGCAAGAGCTTTGCCTTTTTTCAACGCCCGAATGTTCAAAATCTAGAAATAAGCACAAGGGAATCAATCAATAGGCTACTTTCTATCCAAGGGTTCTGGGAACTCAACCCACTCCATTCTACCCGTTGTTAATAGCCTAATTCGATAATCATAGGCTAAATTATCATAACTCAAATCTACAACGATCATTCAACCCTACCATGAGGTTTTTACTCCTAACCCTCTTAAAACAGTTTTTAAGGTCAGTTTCGCATTCAATCACCCTAGATCTCAAAACCATCACCAAAACAATGTTCTATAATCACATCCACCCTAAAAAGTGTTAATTTACCACTTTTCGTCCTAGTCAACACCAATCATTCCCATAACCCTAGCCCCGCCACAAACCTAGGATTTCTAACTAGGAATTCACCATTGGGAGACTATTTTTAATTCCTGTGTTGTGAGAATCACAAGATGAAAGGATTAATAAGGAAATTCTTACCTTGGAATAAGAAATTACCGTAGCCCTTGAAAATTTTCACCGTAGCTCTCAAACATCGTGCCTAAAGATTACGGGGTAAAATCCTCGCCCACTTTAAACCCATTTACGGCCACGCCGCCCGCCGCAGCTAGCCATATTTCTTGCTGCAATGGCCCACTATAGCTGCCAAAGACACCGCCACAAGGGATCCGACTCCGTATTCCCGGTTCATTACTTACTCGTCTTCGGACAGGTGTAATCTGCCCCCACTGCAACGGTTTTTCCTGGCGCCGCATTGTTCCCCATAAGTAGTATCTTATTTCCTCGCATTAATGCACTCATTCCTCAACTTCAAAATTTTACTTACACTCACACAATACCTTACTTCCAACAACCTAGGCAAGAGGCGTGAGCTTCGACTTATTTTCCCGTAACGTATGGGTTATTACAAAGTTTAAAATACGAAGATTAAAATGTAGAAATTTAAAGATATGCCAAATTCGGTAATAAATTTCAACATTAAGTGTTAAGAATCCTAATCATCTTAGTATAAACAAATTAATGGATTAAAGTTTATTATGATACTAATAGGGTCAATTCAAGAACTTAGATGACAAAGTGATCTAGACCCTTATTTCAAAGAAATTAGAGGCAATAATTAGTATAAGACTAATTATCTTTTTTAATTTATGAATAAGAACCAAAAATATCAAGTCAGAGAATTAATCTTACCTCTTAGAGGAATTGTTCTTTATGATTGCAAGATATATCTCAAGTAGCCAACATGCAAAGGTGTTAAAAAAATTATTAATACAAATTTGTTTAACAAAATAAATGAAAAAATTAAAAAAACTAAAAAAAATAAAAAAAATAAAAAAAATAAAAAAAATAAAAATAGTAAAAACCTAACAAGGAAACTTCAAACTAGAAAACAAGTAAAATTAATATCACTCTTCTTCTCAAAACTACCCAACAGAAACAGAAAGAAGTGTCAAACCTTTAACCAAAAAGCACTTGCCTATTTTGTTGCAACTTGGGCATGGATTGGAGCCGTTTTGGCATGTGACTTATCAAACAACCTCTCTACCTCCACAAGGCAGCGGTAAGGTCCATTGTGGGATTACACCATGTACTTTTTTTCTTTTTCGATGAAGTAAAGATTTCATTAATGACATCAAGATGCTGGAATTTACAATGCTGAGTAAGGGTACTCTCAGAGGCAAAAGTTATGATAATGTCAGCTCCTAACAACTAGAGACTAAATGGAACTGACAAAATCCAAAAAAGCTCAATCTGACAGAGAGTCAGCTTGACCCAGCAAAAAAGCGTTGCATTAAACACTTAGATTTTAGGGAGACACGGAGTTGAGATTTCCATCAACATATCTATTTCTTTCGTCCATATGCACCAAAAAATAGCTCCAGGGACCATTAACTAGACAGTCCTGATGGCCTTGTTGACTTTGTATGAACTCCAGTTATGCAGGCTTCTTTAATACTGAGAGACGTGATCCAGCTTAAACCAAAAAGAGTGAAAACATATTCCAGACCAGAGACTACTGCGTGTAGCAGTAGGTGATTTACACTTTACCTGCCGGATTTACACATATAACTTCTACTTGCAAGTTGAATTTTTCTTTTCCTGAGATTGTCTCGAGTCAAGCATGCTTTTGTTGTAGGGTTGTCCAGCTAAAGCATTTCACTTTAGAGGGGAGTTTAGTTCTCTAGATTAATTTCCATGGCCAAGAGTCAATCATCAAATTCTTGGAGATGAAGTGGGTGTATCCTGTCTTGACTGAATAAACTCTGTCACTTGAGCTGTTCCATGCTATAAAGTCCTCCACCTGAGGGATTAGAGAGCAGTTTTCCAGCCTTGCTAGTAGTTCCATGAAACTATCTATTTCCCAGACTTGAAGGTTTCTTCTTAGTTGTAGATTCCAGGCATTTCCTTCTATTATTATCAGGCCACTGTTGAGGCAGTGGCCAAGTAGCAATTAGGAAAAGATGGGGGAACTCATCCTTTAGGGGATTTTCCAGCCAGTTGTCTTGCCAGAACTTTATGGCTGAACCATTTCCTACTCTGAAGTGAATGTTGTGGGCAAAGTCCTTCCATAATTGAGCAATGTATTTTCAAGGTCCAGTGCCATTAGGGTTTGACTGAAACAAAACAGACCATAGTGCACTCAATGGTTTAGCATGCAATGCTGAGCTATGACTATCTCTCCATCCAGGATTCACCATATTGAACCTCCAATTCCACTTCAGCAACATGCATTCGTTGTGAATGTTGAGGTCCTTGGCCTCAAACCCTTGAAGTTTAGGAAGAGTTACCTTTCTCTCATTTAACCAATTGGAATTTATGATCCCACTATTGCCTTCCCATAGAAAATTTCTTCTAATCTGATCCAACTTCAACAGTACGTGCTGGGAACTGGGAATGACATAACATTAGCAGAAATGTTATTGAGCACACTATTGATGAAGATCATCCTTCCACCAAAGAAAAGGTATTGTTGTTGCCAGGAGGACAATCTTTTTTCAAATATTTTAATCACTCCATTCCAGATATCAACTTGTACTTTTTCCCAATTGGAAGATCAAGATATGTGGTATGGAAAGACCTTATTGAGCAACACATGATGGAGGCTAGGTCTTCTATATCTGGCAATTGTTGATTGGATAAATGACACTTTTCAACATTTATATGCAGCCCTGAGAGTGCTTTAAAGATGTGCAATGTTAAGTTAAGATATTGCACTTGCAGTCTATTTGCACCACAAAACATAATGGTGTCATCATCATAGAGTAGATGTGTCACTGAAATACAGTTTCCTGGTTCTCTGCCTATGGTAATGCCCTTAAGCCAGTTATGTTACTTGGTTTTCGCCAACATTCTGTTGAGTCCTTCCATAACCAAAATAAAAAAGGAAAGAGGAGAGGGGTTACCTTGTAAGAGCCCTTTTTGAGGAGAAAAGAAACCTAATTAGACTACCATTGACGAGGATTAAGTTCTTTACTGTTGAGAAGCAGAACTTCATCCATTTAATCCAACCTTCCACGAAGCCCATTTGTCTTAGAATTGAGATTAGGAATGACCAGTTCAGCTGGTCAAAGGCTTTTCCACCATCAAGCTTGAAAAGGATGCCATGTTCTCTCCCTTCTTTTTTTGAATAAGGGATTATTTTTTATATCACAAAAGCCCATTACCAGAGGTAATAGGAGGGGATTTACATTTTGGGGTCCAATTGTAAGGAGTAGAAACTGATAAGATAAGACTTTACACTTCTCCTATGAATTCTATCAAATCATTTATAAGTTTCCATAAAAAATATAAGAAACTGAGGCACTTCATCTTGATTTTCTGCATTGGCCTGCTTCTATCTTCGAAAGTCTTGAGTTTCTTTCCTTCCACATGGTCCACCATATGCATGATGGCATGGGATGCATTGCCACCAAAGCTTCCTCTGTCTCTTCTACCTACTCTCTTCCAAATTTTGAGTATCTGAAAACTAGTTTTGGGTATTACTTAGCTCTTACCCAAGAATACAAAAGTACATGTTCCACAGATTTACATTTGTTTGCAATGTAGGAATGGATGCCTATTGTTTTTGCATCCAGTCCACATAATAGGGTATCTTGAGAAATCTGCAATCCTCTACTCTATAGAGCTTCATGAGTTTAGAAGGCTCTTCTAATGACTAACCATGTAAAGCAAGAAACGAGGGGATTTGACCTTCCATGAGTTTCAAGGCTGTAAATCTGTCAACAGGTGATATTGTTTAAGTTCCAGTAGGTTGATTTAACTGAGTACTACTTCCTTGGCTGCACAACTTCCAAACATGTCTATCTCTATCAGTTGTGCCATTGAAAGGATGTAGAACTTGCAACATAGTTGAGTTTCTATCAATTTCTCAATCATTTAGGGCCCTCCTGAAGATTAAGTTACCAGCCTTGGGCACTCCACATTTGAGAGATTGTCATCTTTTTGGAGGCTTAGGATGTAAAAATCAGGGAATTGGTCTTTCAGGGAGGTCTGTCATACCCAAAGGTCATTCCAGAACTCCCGTCTTCACTCCATCTCCAGTTTAAAAGGTTATGTTGTTGTTATAACTGGGCCATAGTATTTTGATAGTCTTCCACCCATTGCAGCCATAAATGCCTAGTCTGGTAATCCATTGATTCATTAAACCATATTTTTGGGAAATGAATCTTGCCCATTGTGCCAGTCAAGCATCTCATTGGCTGCTTTTAAAGCTGCGTCAGTGATTTGTCTAGACTTTAGGAAGGCATTATGATGAAGTGAAACCAATTTCCCCACCATATTTTTAAGTCTTTCAACCAATAACTTTGCTGCAATTTGTAGACACTTTCAATGAGGTTGATAGGCCTATAGTCCCTTTCTATAGCTCCTTTCCTCTTAGGAATCAGAGCAATGAAGATAGCATTGCATGATTTTACCAGGTGGACATTCTGATGGAGGAAACTGAGGGCACCCATTGTATCATGTTTCACAGTATCCAAGCTCTTTGAAGAAGACGTGTATCTATCCAAGCCTGACACCTTGTCAGGTACACGTTTTTAACCACTGATAACACTTTTTTCTCTGCCCCTCTCTAGGTCCTCAGCTTCTGATATGGAGGGCAGATCTTCAAATACATCTGTTGGCCTTCATTATTCAATTTCAGTTAATAAGTTCTGATAGAAACTCAAATTTCTCACCCTGATTTGAACTTTAGCATCCAAAATTTCTCATTGCCAACCTTTAGTTTGTCAATTGAATTGACCATTCTGTGAGAATTGACAAGTCTCTGGAAATACTTAGTATTCCTGTCACCATCTTTGAGCTATAAACACCTTGATTTTTACCTTCAAGATATTCTTTAGCCCATGTCTTTTGCTGATTTCTGTAAGGGAGCTGAGTATTCTTGATTTTTCAGTCTTTGATAGGGGTGTGCCTTTTGTAGCCTGTTGTAATGCCCATAAATCTTGAAGTGCTTTATCTTTTCTAATGTGAATTCTTCCCAAACTTTCTTTGTTCCATGTTGAGATATCTGTTTTCAATTTTTTCAGCTTTTTTGTACAAGGATGAAATCTAGGATTTCCACCAGCACTATAGTTGTCCAACCACCAGTTTATTTTGTCTAAGAAACCTTCATGTTTGAGCCACATTTTCAATTTGAAATACGTGTGACCCCTTTCCCAAGTCTCCACACTCCATTAAGATGGGGCAAATGATCTAAAAGCAGTTTGGAAAGTGCTAACTGATTTAATGCCTTGAATTGTCATTCCATTCTGGGGGATTAGAAATCTATATATCCTAGAGGATTGAAGATTGGAATCTCCTCTGACTGGGTGCACGGCCTTTGGAGGGGGAGATCAACCAAGCTCAGGTCATGTATTGCATATTAGGAAAGTCCATCATTGCGCTTAATTCTCCTAATACAATTTAGCCTTATTTTCTAATCCTTAAACATTGAAATCTCCATCTATGATCCAATTATCACCCTATAGTCCCTCAAGAAGCACAATTCACTCCATAGCTAGCCTCATTCATTGGTTAATGTGAGGACCATAAACACCCGTGAACCTCATCTGATTCCTCATGCACTCATTCTAGAATGCAGGATAGAGGATAAAATCTTTGATGTTGATTAATGCAATACCCTCTCGGCTGCCACGAACCATTAACTCAGCCCAATCTGCACACCTTAACCCTATAGTTTTCTCACCATCGAATTAGAAAAATCTTCCATTTCAGTTTCTTGCAAACATAATTTATTAGTCTTCCATTTACAAATCAAAGATTTGATGGTATCCCTTTCACCCCGATTGTTCAGGTCTCTTATGTTCCGACTCACTATCTTGAACAAAAGTGATTTGTATTTTTTCCTCCCCTTGAAGACTGGTTTCTTGCAATTAAGATCACAAAGCAGTCTTTTTATTTTCCCTTCCTTCTTCTTCTTATTCCTCTTCAAACTCCCTTGCTGAGTTTTGTTGATTTAATTGAGACTATGTCTTTTGTTCCATGCACAAAATCTTGTCAAGAATTTCATGTTCGGCTTCCAATGAGTTGACCCCAAATGCTTTGCATGCCTAGTGCAATACCTGTTTGGTCCGCTTTGAGGTCTGTCACCATTATAGGATTCTGTGAGCCATTATGTGGCTCCTTGTGCCAGGTGAGAGGAAGATGTTCATTGAGGAAGAGAAATCAGAATGACAAGCGCTACAATTGGTGATGTTACCCAGCAGTTGGTTGACGTATAAATTGAGTTCTTCAGCTTCACTATTTTCTTCTAAGTCAGTGTTGAAGTGCCTTGACCAAGATGGAGTCTCACTTATCGGGCATTAACTGTGTCTTAGAGTAGTGTCTATTAAGCCATGGAATTGAGAGTGGTCCTTTTGCTCTCCATTCTTAATTGTCCCTACTAGGTTTTAATTTTGGGCCAGACTTATAATAAGTTCAGTCCAAGCCAATATTTGTAGTGGTCCATTTGTTAGCTTCAGGATTCTTGAGATGAGTTTGGACTCCAAACATGGCGTTAAATTCAAATTTGAATGAGAAGATCCCATGTGGTCCTCCATGTTCCTTGATAGTGACTTGACCTGGGCTTTTTTGACAAGCTCTATGTACCTTCAACCATGGTGCCGCTCCGCTTTTTTCTTGCCGGAGCCTGGCTGTCTTCTGGAATCATATGGAATAGCCGTGCTATCAAAAGACCAATCACCGATCTCCAGATTTCAATTACGAGAGACTCTGAGGATGCACTATTTTACATATGAGTCCAGTGTAGATGTCAATTGTTTGTAGTATCAATATCAACTCCGACAAAACCTCCGCAGAGATTTCCAATGAATCTGAAGGTGTCCTCAAACCAAGTATTTAGCAGAACCTAGTACCCTAAATCCATATGTGATCCGATAATGAATTCGTTATATCTGACCTAGTTACCCGAGACCATCATTCCAAGGAAAGCTCTACCATTCTAGAAACTGTCCCATTTTGATTCTAGTTGCTTCACATTCCGATGGCTAGTTGCTTCATGTTCCGAAGAGGAAACTAGGTCAGAGACGGAGTGACTTCTTTGAGCCTGTTGAGATTTTCAACCTATCGGTGAACCATGCTTCAATGGTTTCAGGCGAAGGGCTTGAATTGAACCGATCAAGTATGTGCCCACCAGGCATTTTGCATGGTATTTAGAGTATTATGTCATATTTGTTTTGATGACATTTTCTTCCCCATCATGATGGGATGAGAATGTTGTTAGCTAGTCCACCTTTTCTTGCCGTACTGGCAAGCGATGATAGTGGTGCTGGAGCTGTGATATGGTTGTTTTTCCCCTAAGAAGGAAAGCAATTTATCCGCTATTTCTCCAACCTTCACCATAGTTAGATTCTGGGATGATGGTGGACTGTCTTCTATTCCTACAGCTCTTCAATCCTTACAAATCTACCATAGATGTTGAAATTTTGGCATACTTTGTAGTTATACATTCAATTCTCCTGCCCCATTTCCTACAGTGTCACCTTGGCCCCACATGGATGCATGTTTTAAAGCTGCACAGACCCAGCGAAGGTTATCTTCATCGATAGAAATCTTGCTCGTGAAGCGTCTGCCATTTTTGATGATGGAGAACCACCTGTAGTTGTTCATGCTAACATCCTCAATCTTAGCGTTTTTCTGCAAGGAAGAAAATATCTTATCCATATTTGGTTGAAAAGTAAACTGGGGAGAAAGGAATGAAAGAGAAATAATTTTGTATGAGGTTTCTAGTGAGATTCTAGATAAGTAATTTGTTGTTGTTATTCTCAGAAATTTCAGCCTCCTTTCTTGGGCTCCATGTGGGGCCCTTCATTTTCAAGGTGGCCCAATTTTCTTCCTATTCGGGATCAGACCACGAAAAACGTATAAAGACTTAAATCCCACTCTTTTCATTATATAATTCTCAAGGCCATCTTCCACGATAAGCACATTCTCGATGTCTCTGCCTTTTCAAAGCTTATCCAAGTTCTTTAATGTAAGTATGTCACTATGAATGCTATTGGCTCTATATTGATAAGTCTACACTACGTGGGTTCAGAAGCCCTTTTCTTTCTTGCCCCAGCTAATTAGTATGCTTATTGTGGCATGAAGATGAAGTTGACTTTCTTCTTTAAACTAATATTCACAAAGTTCTACTGTACTTTGATATCCAATTCTTCAGCGTGTAACTCTCATGTCATATGTGAACAGTGTTGTCTCTGGTTCAACTTAAATTCCTCAAGCCCGTGAATTGATGGTCTTTGTTCCCTGACTCTTTATCTTCTATAGATAGTCCAAATTAATCATTGATCAGTAGACAAAATGTTGGACAAACTACACGGCAGAACTAGTCGGTGCTAATTCCATCAAGCACAACTGGGACGTCTGAAGAACACCTTAGAGAAAATTAAGATAAATGTGTAGACTCATCGCTTAGCTGACAACTATTGTTATGACAGGATTTGACTGCATTCTCTAGAATCTCAGCTAGCTTCCTCCACCGGGATAATATTTACTTGTCTCCTGCCTTTCCACAGCTTTATGATGTGTTCTTAATATGAACCATCTTTAGATTCTAGTGACATTTTGCATGTTTCTAGCATTTAGATCTTGTACAAATCACATGACAGTGGAATTATCTGGTTCTGTCTGAATCAAGCAGATTAGTGTCCCCTATACGTAGGTTATTTCCATTTAAAATTGCTTAAGCTTCCTCTTCTTTTCATCTGATGCAAAAAGTATTATATTTCCTTTTGCTCATTTAAAATCTTCCTACCTGGATACCAGTCTCATGAGACTTCAATCATCAACATCACATAATTGTTAGTCTCCAAATCTCAGTAATAATTTCTGATGACTTGTTAAATTAGTTAACATGGAAAAATTTTCTTATTAAAATAATTCACGTCTGAAAGGCTTTTGGTAATTTTTGTTTTACATTTTGATAAATTTTGTATTGGCTACAAAGATGAATAAAAACATTGGTGTGTCTCATTGCTGAGGATTGAGGAGTGCCTTAACGTATGCGATGTCCCAAACATAACCATCATGGAGCATGAAACCGGATAAGATTTGACTGCTGTCTCCAATTTTCTTATTTAGATTCCTATCCTTTTCCCCCCATTCCTAGTCACTTGAATACCTATAGGAAAGACATTATTTAATTTGAGCTTGGAGGAGCAGTACAGGCTGATTAATTCCCGCATGAAACAGGCCTTAACATAAAAGGTACTATACGAACAATACATTGTCCTTCTCTCTCTACAAGAAAAAGTTTTTAATTGACGAGCAAGTATATGTGGAGATGTTGATGTTGTGCATTCCTGTCCAGGGGAATTACATAAAATAAAGGAAGCTCCCAAATTCAGTTGAAGTTATGTAGGAGAACATTATCAACAATGCCCACGGTATTACACCAGATGAAAAGAGAAAAGAATCAGATATTCCAAACATGATATTCTGTAGAATGATCTTTGAAAATTTAGTCATGCAGAGAAGATGATGCAATATTAAGAAATGAATAGCTTTTTCAAGTTCAGAAAACATTTGTGTTGGTTTTCTTCTTATCTCCACGGAAAGAGTTTCATTAATTAGTACGCTCTTCACTATTTTCACGTTGTGATTAAAAACTTCCAGTTCTGATAACAATCATGTGCAAAGGGAAAATTGTAAAGAACATTCTGCTAGCTTAGACTGAGCTGTGTGCCTTTAGACCCCTAAAGCTAGCTGATTCATCTTCCCTCGTCTCTGTGCCTGCTGGCTATACAGTCGGTCAATATGGAAACAGATTTCTAAGCATTTAGTCTGTGCTGCTTCTTGCTCCTGTGTCTTTTTAAATTGTAGTTCTCTCAAAAGTCAATGGCAAATGCAAATGTGTTTAAATGATTAGTGAATATCTGTCTTGACTTCTGATTTACATTTTTGGACAATCGCAAGAATCCAGTTCTGTATCATATTTGTGATTGTTTGCCTGTTTGATCTGCAAACATTAGTTACCATTTTGTTTTTGTTCCAAAACCACAATTTCTCACATCCTGATTTTGTGTTGGCAATTGAAACATGTTAAATGCCTTCTTACTTGGGAGTCCTTTGGTACGTTGTATTCCCTTTTTCTGCTAGAAATAAAATCTTTGCTTTTCAATCAATAGATACGTATGAAATTCCTGTCATCTCTTCTTAAAGAGTTGTTAAATTAGCTTTTTCTGGTTGATTGTGCTATCTTTAATATCTTTCAAAAGAATGACTATTGCATTGTCACCCTTTATGTGCTAGATGATTTCCTAGGTCCTACCACGCAGGCTGCTGTCTCTTGCAATATCTTACCTAATCTGCTGGGGCAAATGTCTTAGAAAAGCTGAAAAAGTCTGCTAGTTTTGGCTAAACTAACTAAAACACTTTGTATGGATATTTACATATTTACGTATGATAGAGGAGCTTGATGTTCATGGGAGTAAGATTACATAGTTTTTACCGGTCAGCATCTCTATCTCTGTTGGTTTCCCCTGGGATGGGAGCTTGGCTATCTGCTTCAGTTCTAATCTTTCTGCTTTCTGCACTCGCAAACAACTAGACCTCTGGCTGGTCTCTTTAGGCCCAACTCTTGGGACAAATTGGTTTTGACGTCCTCTTCCTGATGATTTATCATTTATTTAAATTGTTTGCAGAAGTATATGTTGTAAATTTATAAGATAAGAACATCAATTACAACATTGAATTGATTACTGTTCCACATTTGGAGTGGCATTATCAAACAGCTTGGGAAAATATTGTCTTCTTTTATCTTAAAGGCAGTCATCTAGGTAATTTTACTACTAAACAGTTAATATAGAGATGTTTTATTTCTAAAGATAGATACTATTAAGTATTGATTGCCAATGTTAAGACTTAAAGATGCTTGTTCCCTGTGACCTCTTATCTTAGCGTATCAGTTTATGCTCCTATAACAGTGGCATTTCTCATAAAAGACTTTGTGCAAAGTTTGTTAAGTTCACCATAAAAATAGATAGCAGCAGACTTTCTGCTCCCTCAACTACTGGAAATATTGTGCTTATTATGTTTAGATTGTTAGTTCACTTATGCTTTATTCCTTTTTGCAGATAAGAATCAACGGAACAGTGATTTCTTAAGATGGTGGTTATTTCTAGAATTGCTCCCTCTTTCTCACTTCTCGGGGACGTTTGTCAATATGAGAACCATTTGTGAAGATGGTAGAGGGAATTGTCTGCTTGAGGATATTACATTTTCATTTTCCTCAGGTTTGATACTTTTGGGTAAAGATTCCCAATGGAATTTTATAAGCAACAAAGAATCTCATATACACTGTGGTGTGCTCCCCAGCTAAGTTAATAGTAGAAGCTTTACTTTCATCACTAGAAAGCCGGAAGGAAACGATTTCCCAATTTCCAGTTAAGCTGTTTTTATTAACTATGAAGTGCTATCCGCCTCCCTGGCCTGTCTGATAATCATCTTTTGCAGCTTCTACTCCTAGAAGTGTACGGTTTCAGCATATCACATGATGATTGCAGGCATCTAAATGTAACAAGTCGTTCCAGTTAAAAAAATTGAGTCACAAATCGAAGACAAAATTGACACTTTTCTGTTTTGGTAATTTTGAAAATGGACAAAATTTGGTTTGATTTTGGTTTTAAGCAAAAAATTACCGAACCAAATTGACTATATAAATATCTATCCAAAAATTATAACTGTTGTGTGGACACATATATTTGCCCCTTTCAAAAGCAAAGTTGGAGTTGGTTCAATAGCCAAAACGAAGAAACAAATGGTGATCCAATTTATTTAAATTTGTGTATGAAGGCTTGAAATAGAGTCTGCGTATGGAGTTTGTTGTGAGCGTGATTTATAGGCGCTGCTGCTGGTGGTTGTTCAAGAGGGTGAACTGAAATGGATCTTTGATGATGTAGGGTAAAAGGATTTAGTCGGTCTTTTTTTCAAAATAAAATAATTTAGAGGTGTACTTGTAGCCTACATTAGGATAATAAGTGTCATGCAGGTTAAGTTAACTCCGGTGAGAATACCAGTCCAGGTGATTCAGAACATTTCCGGTCACAATGGGTTGCATTAGGGATCAATCCTTAGTCCATTTCGATTTTCTTTTAGTGATGGATTACGCAATATATTCAAGAGGAGGCCAATGTGGCAGAGATATAATATTGATCAACGAGAAGCATGGTGGAGTTAACTATAGGTTAGAAGTTTGGAGACAAACCCTAATAATCTAAAGATTTTCAGCCGAGCAAAGACTAAGACAAAGAAAATGAAGGTGTTCTATGAATAACACACGCAAGGGAAGATTGGATGCACAAGTCATATTCAATGTAGGTTTCAAGTATCTTGGGGTCTATAAGACGATAATGTCACATATCGAGTTGAAGTGGGATGGGTGAAATAGAGGCTCGCGTCCAATGTGATAGCAATGTGTCACTAAGGCTTAAAGGTAAGTTCTATAGAATTGGTTAGACTTGCATTGTTATATGGGGTAGAAAATGTGGTGGTCAAGCAACGCTCACTTTCAAAAAGATGAAAATATTAGAGATGAGATGCTCGATGGATGTACTGGCATATTAGAGAAATGAAATTATGAACAAAGTTTACACAAGACAAGATGAAGTGACCTTTGTGATGGACAAGATGAGTAAAAGTGAGACTGGTATGCTTTGACATTACAAGAAAAAGATACATACCGAATGCACCAATACAGATATAAGAGGTTATAGCAAGTTTCATGAGTGATAAAGGTAAGCTGAAAAAATCGTAGAAACATTAGATTTACATACGACACTTTTTCATCTTACCGAGGACAATGACCCCAGTTAAAGGTATGGAGGCTGAGGATGGGCAATAGTAGGTGGCTCGTTGTAGTCTTGTTATCCAGAACTTGTTCAAAATAAATATCATAATGGAAAGAAATATTAGAGTTTGTCGCTAGGTATTTTGACCAAATAGGTTGTCATACTTTATGTTCGTGAGAGGCGTGGGCTATTTCCTATGCTCATCTTCCTAATTTACAGCTTTGCTATATTCATAATTTTTCTTCTATTTTTACGATTATCTCTGCTTTCTATATTATTCATCTTGTTATTTCGTCATTATCGTTTTCTTTTCAATAATGCTTTAATTTTTGATATAAGATCAGAGACAATCTCTAACTCACAAAGCTTAGGAGACAATATTAAATTGCGTATATCCTACACTCTTCAAGCTGCTACTTATGAAATTATAATGAGTATGTTTATTGATGTTGAAATGATCCAAATAAATTTTAAATAAATAAAAGCTAATTCTAGTGTGTTGGATAAATAAGGGCATTTAAGAAAATTAAATAAAAGTTTTAGGATATATATTAATTTACAGTTCTTGATTCATAATTTTGGTACTTATCTTTTATAATAATTCAATATTTTGTCTTTACTTTTTAGTTTTTTGATAATATCAAAAATTTGTTTCCATGTGCAAAATAATTTGTATTTAAGTTTTTAATTGTTCATCATTTTTATTTAATTACTGTCAAGATATTTTAGTATACGACAATAGAATTTATTTTTTACTCGTAAGATTTTTTATGTTCCTTTTAAATAGCTAATTGTTTAGACAATTCCGTACGATTATTTCGAGAAAGCTATGTATATATTTTCTTCTTTTTTTTCAAATAGGAATTGATTCGATGATTTGATGTTAAAATATAGTCAATCTAACAGGTGGCTAGAAGCCTAGTAGTCTACTGTCATATATTTAAATATACTAATCAAAAATCAAATAAACCAAAAATTGACAAACACAAAAGCGATTAAAATTCTAAATTAATTCAATTCCCACGTTTAAAAACACATACTAAATTGACGAAACCAAGGCAAAACCTAACGAATTTTGGACTGGAGAATTGGGTATCAACTTAATAAAAGTGCTCTCACTCGTAATAAATGTTATTCAATGAAAATTACCACTACGAAAACAGTAGCACGAACTAAAACTTGATTTTACAGCCATTGAGGATTGTTCACAGTTGAAACTTTGGGTATATCCCAACAGTGAATATCATATTACAATTGGATCATCTGAATGCCGACACTGTTTCCCCAGACCCAAAATAAACCAACATACAGTGACAGCAGTCTCATCATTTTTTCATGACTACACAGTTTCAACTTTGGACAGAAGGAATTATTTCTTGCCATCGCCAAACAGGTAACCAAGGGAAGATCCACCTCCTGGGGCCGCATGCACTTTGCAGATGGGCGATCCTGAAAAGAGACAACATTCAAACATTTAATTGACAAGACAATATCACCCTGTGAGCTAGAAAAGAAGAAGGAATAAGATGTGACAGAATTAGCAACACAAGAAGCATATGCTAATGAGCTAGATGAAGAATGGAAAAGGAAAACTTCAGAACAGGATGGTTCAGTCCTCATATTCCCCTCTCAGAAGTTGGTAAAATGCTATGATGGCAACAATCCTAGATGATTGAAAACGGACGGTGCTACAACTAAGGCAGCAGCAATTGACAAAATGTGATGTAGTAATTGAACTAAATAAAAATTAGATGTTTTTATCCTCACTTACACACTCCTGAAAATGGTAAAAGGTAACAAGGGAACCCATCGCTGTTAATGGTTTTGATTGACCTACTTGGAAAGCGGAATTGCTACTACTGAAGCAGCAAAAACTGAAGGAGGTGATAGAATCAAGAATGTAAGAAGCATATAGCACTGAATTAAATAGAGAATGGAAATGAAATTTCATTAAAATTTCTGCTTCCGTCAAATTCTTTAATCAAGCCATGAGAATCATAAAGGAAGAACCAATATGTAGGAGGGGATAAGTAATCTGCAAGGACGTTGTAAAACCAACTTTGAACAAAGATGATTTGCATCTTACCGTGAGGAAATTCCCAGTGTTTTGTCCATCTGCAATGAAATAGTTATTGGTATTGCGCCTTGGATGCCAGCTGGAATCTGCTTATTAACATTTGGAGCTGGTGCAGTTGCAGTAGGATTCTGTGGATTGCTTGTAGCAGGTCCCTGATTCTGTGAGCTTCTACCTGTTGGTAGTAGGTTTTGAACCTCACCATCTCCAAAGAGGTAACCCAGAGAACTCTGTCCTCCACCACTGCTGACTCCACGACCCATGATCCTACCTTTAATGATTGATTCTGCTCAAAGAAGCAGAACATAATCTCAGGAAAGATTACAAGACATTGTAAACAAAAAAATATATAATGTATAAATAAGCTCTATGACCCACTGCAGTGTACCTCATAAAGATGAACTATAATATGTGTATGTAGGATATGTAAACTAAATTAACCATATCGCATATGGGCCTTTAGTCTAAATGGATTCCTCCAAGTTCATAACAAGCTGAAAGTTGAGAGAAACTTATAAAGGGTTTAGAAGAACATTATAAATTTCAAATTCCAAAACTTCTGTATATAACTTCTCTTTCCATGAACCACCCTATTCTAAGCATATCTTATTGAGAAAATCACAAAAATAATTCGAACTTTTCTTTATTAGTAGTATAAAGACAATCAAGAACTTGTTAATGTATGACTAGAAATGTAGGATAACATTAAAACTGGCATAAATATTGTGAATAGACAGGCATACATATAAGTTTGTCCTATAAAGATCCACATAGATACATAATAATGAAATAGCTGCAGAACTCATATGTATCTGAATCTATGATATTTTAAGTTGTAGCTCTGTGTGTATTTAGATCAATTCTACGCCTGCTAAGCAATTGTCTTTTCTTTCTTTGAGCCAGATTTAATATTATCATTGACTCGTTCATCTACCTAAACCAGATAACATCCCTTACACTAGCCAGCAACCTGCAAACTAAGGAAATCGAGTAATCCACTCAGAATTTAGACAAAAACACAATCTCTCCAGCTCAATACAGCATTGCAGATTGCAAAAGCAACATAAGACTATGGGAAATGCATGATGCAGTAATTGTTAAATCATCCAGAACCAGAAACATCACGAAAACTCTAGTAACAATTGTCGGGTCAAATATTTGGATTTGATCTATCAAATTTATCAGTTTCTTCTAATTCCTTTAGATACTTTTTGGAATTTCATCAGATCGAAACTCTGACCGTTAAACGGAAAGTTAGCCAGTCAGCGATGTACATCGCACACACATGTAATCAACAACACATATACCAGTTTATCATGAGCACCGGATGAAATCATCCGACAAGCAATGATAAATCACTAAAACTTGAACCTCGTCATATCAGCAGCATTCTAAACTCAGATCCAAAACCACCATAATTTTGAAAAAACAGAAATGACACAAAAAAAGAGAAAAGGAATGACGCATAAATTCAAAACCAAAACGCCGATCCAGAGAAGGCGAACTACAACAATAATGAGATTCGACTTTAAGAAAACAATAAAAATAAAAATGAGATACAAACGAAGTAAAAGCAGGGAGAGAGAGAGAGAGCAGCAGGTACCTGACTAATTCGGATCAGATCAGTGGAGAAGATGTGAGGAAATTGATTGAAGAGCAGTAGGGATTTATAGGTAACTACCCGGCACGGCAGCACCGAAAGGATATGAAACATCCGGGAAACGCTAGTTCGGTGTATAGTGGGTGCCTGCTTGCATGGCTGGACTGTTGTGCAAATAATAACGGGATATTGAGAGGTCCGTTTCGTAATTTTATTGAATTTTTTAATTTTCTTTTGACCCTGCCTGCCTATCTTTCTAGCCTTGTCTAGTTGACGTGATTACCCTTTCGGGATTAAATTACTCGTAAAGGAGAAAGAGTGAGAGCTGAAATCGCCTAGTCCAATCAGTGGAAGTGTTTATACACCCTCTGTTAAAAAATAAATGATAGTTTAATTTTTTATTTTATTTTAAAATAAATTTAATAAGCTATTAATTATATTTTTAAATATTTAATGAGTTTTTTTTATATTTATGATTTTTTTAATATATTATTTATATATCAAATTAATATCTTTAAAGAGTTATTTAATTTTTTTAGTTAGAATATATTTTTTACTTTTGCGCGAGTACTTTCTAAGTTGTTTCATTTCAAACACTATTTATTTCAAATGTATATAATAAATATTTCACGGTGTGTCTTTTTTAGACGTTATTTTCTAATACTTCGTTTGTTTGATATTTTTACTATTATATATTTTTTTTAGTTTTTTTATTTTTAAGTTATCTTTATTTATTAAAATTATAATTTTATTAAATGACTTTTTAATAATAAAATTGAAAATCTAGTTACTTAATAATTTTTTAATTATATGAAAATAATTATTTAAATGAGGATAAAATTAAAAAATTATTAATACTTAAAAAATTATCACAAAAAAAATAAAAAAAATAAAAAAAATAAAAAAAATAAAAAAAATAAAAAAAATAAAAAAAATAAAAAAAATAAAAAAAATAAAAAAAATAAAATATTTTAAAAGTTATTTAACTTGTACTTTTGACAAATATAAGATAATACACCTAGTTTCTTCTTCCTGGTTGTCAATCTATAGTGTTTTCGAATATATATTAATTAAAGTATAATGTATTGAAGAAAATTATTAAAATGATTTTGAAATTTCGGATATAAAAAGTAAATTTAAATTAAGTGATATTATTGAAAGAGTTTGAGAATATTGACAGCCTAATGTTGTTCTACAAATAATTAGTTAAATTTGTTATTTATTTTAATAAATCAATAAATATAATTGTTTTTTTATGATATTGTAAATTTTGCGTTTTTAAATTTGAGTTCATTGACAAAATCACCATACTCCCATTTTCATACCAATGTAATAGAAAAATTAAATCAAAGAAAAAGTTGTGATTGATGAAATTTTTATTTTAAAATAAATTAATTTTAAAGGCATAAAAATCCTAGACATAGAAAACTTTCTCAAAGAATTTTGTAGAATAGTATTTTTAATATTTGTTGTATCTAAAAATGCGTAAATATTTATAATAAATAATAGAATAATTTAAGTTTTATTATATCTAGAATCATTCCTTAAAAAGTATAAATAGGAATATTAGTTTTGTATATGTGTAATCAACCAACAACCTCAAATCAAGATAATTGTAACAAAAGTTTTCTCATCTAAATTATTCCTTTTCCTTCCGTGTCCTCCTCTTTTTTAGTTAAATATTCTGATCTTAGTCAGTATATTAGACTAGTAGAAAATTCCGTAATTTATCTATTACACCTTTATATAAGATTTGTAAGTAGGTGTTTTTTGCTTGTTTCTTAAAAATTAATTTAAATAGCAGTTTACTTAATCGCTTAAATTATATATATATATATATATATATGTCTAATTTATGTATACTGGGATTTAAAAAAATTCAGAGGCTATTTATGTTCTTTTAAAAATCTTCAACTGTTAATCTTTTCTTCTTAACATGCGAATTAAAAATCAAGTGAAAACCACTATTAGGAGATCATTGGAATTCAAATACATAATACTACAATTGGATTATACCAATTTGTTTTTAACTTATATATTTCTAATTTTTTTAATAAATACAAGACGTGTGCTTTATAGATAATTCTTTATCACTATATCATCAATGAATGACATGTATTTTTAATTTAAAATTGGCTGGTGCAACTTAAGGTTAAATTTGGAAAATTATTTCAGGAAGAATAAGATTCAAACTCTAAACACATCGTTGTAATGGTGACATTTCTATTTTAGAACTACTAATAACCTATTCTGATTTATCAAGTATCTATTATATCAGAATGCGTTGTTAATATAAATATAATTTTAGTTTAAGTGTTACTTAAATTTTAATATCTTATTATTAAATTATTATTAGGTAATAGTAAAAAATTTATTTATGTCATGCATAATTTGATGTAATCGCGTTGTTATTCTTTTTCTTTCTCCTTATTTTATTTTCTTACTTATTATTTAATAAATATATTTTATCTTTATATTACCTTTTTATAGTAACTCTATCAAATATCATATTTTTTAGTAAATTTATCCTTCAAATATTTTATGTGTAATATTATATGACGATTTAAAATAATAGAATCTATCTAAATATTATATTCATCAAAATAAATACAATATAACTGATATAAATACATACCATACATACATTAGAAAACAATATGCAATAACCATAAGTAGGGGGTGGACATGGTATGAGATATACCGAATATTATAATTTTAAAATCAAAATTTTTGATACTATGATTTTGACATTGGCGATATACTTATTAAGCAGATTCGTATGATTTAAAATACTTTGATATTTATGAGTTATTTATAAAAAATATCAAATAATGTAATATAGGTACATATATAATTTATACATATTATTATTATAATACTAGAAAATATATATAATAGTATTAGTATAAAACTAGCTATTTAGACATTGAAACTTTGACTACTCTATCTTAATTGAATTTTTTTTTGTGTAAAAGTGTAATATATTTAAGAAGGAAATTGCTTTATATTTTTTTAAATATATTTACAACGTAAAGATGTTGGCATTTAATAAGGTAATGCGACATTTCTTTAAAATCAAGCCACAATTCTCTATTATACAAAGATACTAATCAAGCCAATAAACCATGACATCGATTTACCGTACCGCAAAATATCAAAATCAAACTTTAAAATATCGAATTAATTTGATATAATAATAATATAATATTTTTAAAAATTAAAAATTAAAATTACCAAGCCATACGATACCATATCATGTCCACCCGCATATAAGATAGTGTAAGCTGTACTTGTTTTTTAATCACCACATGTCAAAAAACCAAGGTTTGTAAAATATTTGAACCAACGGAGGACGGGAGAAGTATGTGTTGCGAGCTAAAATCTCAGGAAATTTATAAATTATCCCCGACTTGTATGTAGGCCTTAACTAGTTGCACATTTTTTTTCTTTCAAACAATCCCTATATTAGTCTTAAGAAAAAGGTCAACTGTGGTAAAAAATAAAGAAGAAAAGCTTCTGAAACAAAATGGGTTCCAAAACTAAAAAATGGCGGTGGCAGTAATATGGCGCCGTGTTCATTTACCTGTTGCGTCTGAATGTAGACATTAGGTGACTGGTGAGATTGGGCGGAGGGACCCGAATCCCCATCAGTACATTCTCAATTGACCCCATCGGGAATATCAATATTAATTAATTCTTAGTCCCCCGCAATCTCTTGGAATACCAAAAAGTGAACCCATTTTCTTCAATCCTTCAACTTCCATACTCCCGCTCACTCACTCTGTGTTTCAGAAAGCTCATCACGTTTGATGACAACAACTTGAAGTAGCTAGGTATTTTTATCTCGTCATATGCTTCAGGTATTCTCATCCGTCGGCTCTAAACTTTTAGCTGTTTCAGTTTTTATTTCTGTAACTTATTTTATTTTTTCCTCATATGATTCAAGTGCTCGATTTGTATATTTGGAGTTTTAGGTTTTTATTGAGTTTCTTCATTCTGGAAATTGTTTCAATAATCTGAGCATGCTTGTTCATGTATATGTACTGCTATAGTAATGCTAGAAACTGAATGTGGACTATTATGCTCTAAAAATGTTATGCCCCAGCAAGCAGTAACCTCTCGATTAACAATAAACTGGTTGATTACAACGGAAATGAACAAATCCAACCAACTAAAAATGAGTTTACAATCTAATCTTGTAACTTCAAATCTGAATCGTTGGTAAAATCTAATCTTGGTCATCCACGTGTACAATCAGCTAACTTAAGCCATTAACTGAGTTTGACTAACTTTTAACTACTAATTAAACAGCTGGATCATAACAAAAAATAACTCTCTTGAACGTGTCTTACTTACTTGATTAAACTGTGACAATTAGTTTACCGGTATTTTCCCCTTTTTAGACTGTGACGAGGTATCAAGAATTTTATGAGTGTACTTGCAATTAAGTTGGGGAAAGCTCAAACACACTTGATGAAAACAGACAGTGGGGTGACGCTTTGAGGTTGATAATCATAGGATTTTATTGCTCTTGCAAGCCGTGTCGAAACAACTTTGGAGGATATTGTGATTCAGGGGAGCAAAACAAAGTCCACTAACATAGACATCACTTTGCTTGCAGAAAGCACTGAGTTTATTGGGTTAATGATTTGCAATTGAGAGAACGAGTCCAAGATCAAAGACCAGGAATGCTAATAACATATTGCAGGAAGAGAAGAAATTCTCTCTCTCTTTCAACCAGTATACCAGATATCGTGGAGGATGTTGCCATTCAGGAGAGCAAAACAAAGTCCAATAATGTCGACACTACTTTGCCTGATGAAAACTTTGTTTTTGCATCTGAAACAAGGAGTCGACAGATGTATTCAAGACCAAGAGTGCTAATAACATATTGCAGGAAGAGGAGAAGGAATTCTATGTCTCTTGCAAGCAGTATACCAGCAATTGAGGACGGTGTGATTCGAGAGAGCAAAACAAAAACCATTAACATAGACATCACTTTGCCTGCCGAAAGCAGTGAGTTTATGCAGGTTGATGATTTTGCAATTGAGACAAGGAGTCGACAGATGTATCCAAGACCAAGCGTGCTAGTAACATATAGCAGGAAGAGGAGAAAGAATTCTGTTGCTCTTGCAAGCACTATACCAGCAATTGTGGAGGATGCCGTGATTCAAGAGAGCAAAACAAAATCTCCTAACGTGGACATCACTCTGCCTGCTGAAAGCAGTGAGTCTATTGAGGTTAATGATTTTGCGATGGTTACAAGGAGTCAACATCTACATCCAAGATCGAGAGTACTAATAACCTATTTCAAAAATAGAAGGAATTCCAGTATTCTTGGAAACAGTTTACCAGCATTCGTGGAGAATGTTAGCTCCTCTCTTGTGATTCAAGAGAGCAAAACACAAGTCACTAATTCAGGCCCACTGTCTTTATCATTCTTCTTTGGAATCTTGGATGAAGTCGTCATAACCAGAGATGAGATCGCGTCAGTGGGAGCGCAGCAGATTTTAGTGAAGGCAGCTGGTGAAAGTTCATCTGTTGAGCATCGGAATGAAAAGAAAATACTTGCAATGGATAATTCAACAGAAAACAGTAATAGTTCTGCATGCAGTACCATCAAGAATGTGGCACATCATGCGGAATTTGCTGAAGATGGTTATGCAAGGGATTGCACTTTTGAGTCTTCAACCAATAAAATTTTCGATGGGGAAAAACAATCTTTAGCTGAAAGTAATTCTTCTCCCTCAAGTTTGTGTGCTTTCATAGATGAGAAGACTGAAATAACAAATGTTGGGACCATTCCTCCATTGAGGAGAGCGCTTAATGGACGTTCAAATAAAAAGCTTCTAGTACTTGATCTGAATGGACTCCTTGCTGATATTTTTCCGCTTCAATATGTGCCATATGGTTTCAAAGTGGACACCATCGTTTCAGGGAAGGCAGGTAAGAGTTGGGAAAATAATTTCATTCTGAAGTCTACTTTGTCTCTTGAAAATTCTTCTGAGTTGTCATCTGTTCTTGCCAGTTTTCAAAAGGCCTTTTCATGATGATTTTCTGCAATTCTGCTTCGAGAAATTTAATGTAGGTGTTTGGTCATCGAGAATCAGGTAGTTTCTAAATTTTGTTTACTTACATATTTATGAAGTTATATGTGGAATCATATTTATGTGCGTTGTCCAAAATTTGCAGGAAGAATGTGGAGTTGGTTCTTGATTTTCTATTGGGGAATGCCAAGGAAAAATTGCTCTTCTGTTGGGTAAAAATCTGTTTTTCTTCAATATCATAAATTAGCATCAGTGCAAGTCGCAAAGTTTAATCTGAAAGCACCGGAACAAAAAAAATCTTGTGAGCTTGGATTTTAATATACAGTTGAAATGGCCATGCACTGTCAGGTGCATGGTCAAAGTTATATTTCATTTTGTTGGCAAGCATCATTAAATGCCTGGTTGCTTTAATCTGGAGATCAACCAGCCCTAGGAAATTATACCTACTTAGAACTAGAACAAAAATCAGGTCCAAGTGAAAAAGCACAAGTGTTTTTAGTATGGTCTTTCTTGTACAAGCACCCAAGATTAGATTGTGCTTTCTTCTTCCATTTTACTGTTTTCCTTGTGTCTTTCTATAAAATTTATGAAGCTGTATGTGATCACCCCATTGATGGATTGTAAATGTAACAAATTTGAGCTACGGCTAGTACATGCATTTTTGCTTTCTTGTTTCATTTAAGGTGATTGTTTCAGAACTTTGATAATGCATTGGGCAAAAACTGTGTTTGTGGTTGCCTTTTGGGTCTGGTAGGAAATAGCTCTCAAATAATTACACATGGATATATATATCACTATATTTTGTGTACATGTGTTGTTTTTGGATTGGGTGGCATAATCTTTTTTCCTTTTTTTTTTCAAGGAATATCTGTGTCTTTATTGTCTGATATTTGGGATTCAGCTGTACTTTAGGTGGTGTCCATTCTTTTTGTCTCATGATTTGAAGGACTGTGTTGCTTTAGAGCATGATGTATTGAATTCTATTGTTGTGAGTTGAAGAATTGCCTTTCTTGCCTGATATCTGGAATTCAATCCATGGTCTTTTTCCCTTTTTAAAATAAGACAATCTACTCCATCTGTACAGGGGTGGAGGGTGGGTGAACACCCTGCCGAGCAGCATGTGAGATATAGTCCTTTGAACAAATTCCCAGAATACTCAAAGGATCACCTCCTAAGCAGAGTAACCCCCACCTATTAGGCTACATCAACCAAGGGAACACTGCCCAAGATTTATCCCAATTCAAAACTGAATGCTCCAGTATACTTCTGTGCAGAGAATTATCCTTTTTGGCATTGTCCTTTGAAATTTGTAGCAACTATAGCTTCACAATATAGTGACTGTAGGTGTGGAGCTTTTTCTCTCTCTTTCTCCATTTGTCTCTTCAACTCATCTCTGGTCTCTCTCTCAATTTTCCCTTTTGCTTGAGGACCGAAAAGTATCTTAGAATCCCTGAGGGCTGGTTTAGTAGGCCTCATGGAGGACATCCCCGAATAGAAAGATAGTAAGGGGAGGATCTGATGCTTTGGTAAATTAGACTTAACGGAATACTCCATGAAAAATCTATTCCTACATTTGATTTGACACTGACTTTTTAGTACCAAAAAACCCTTGAAGCGCTTAATTCTAGGATCTCATGGTACATTGCTTATCTTAATCAATCAAATTTTGTTTCCCTCAAAATGGTTTTTATATATTAGCATGTTATCCTACAAATTCAAGGAAATAAAAGACAAAAAAGTACTTGTTATTTCATGAACTTTGACAATGAATGTGAACTAACGAAATTGACAGCCTAGCCTTTTCCTGTTATATTTCTTTCATTCATATCTTTCAGTACAGTACAACAACTTTGAATGTTATGCAGGATCAATCCCATTGCACAGATACTGGTTTCCCTGTTGTTGGTAAGAGGAGAAACAAGCCTATTATTTTAAAGAAGCTTAAAAAATTATGGGAGAAGTTTGAACCAGATCTTCCATGGGAGAGGGGTGAATATGATGAGTCAAACACACTTCTGTTGGACGATTCTCCTCACAAGGCCTTGTGTAATCCAGTGAGTATTAATCCTCTCCTTGTTGCTGGGAATCTTCCTCCATGACCTTAAAGTACATGATTTTGCGTTGTGTTTTCTTATTTTCAGCCAAACACAGCCGTATTTCCAAATACATACCGCTATACGGATGAGAGAGATGACTCATTAGGTACGTCTCTTTCTCAAGACATGTACATGATGGGTAATAAGACTATTAAGTTTGAACTTCAGCTATTGGACTTTACTTCATCCATCTCCAGGTTGGGAAAATGATGGGGGTTCAACATGTACATTTTCATATGAATCGTGCAAATAGATGTTGAACTCTCTGTCCTTGGATTTTCATCGTTTCTAACTGGGTATCAAATTGTATCTGATAGTTTCCCGCATCTTAGCTTCTTCTCAACTCCACGCTTCCAATTATATAAGTGCTTTACTTTAATGTGAATAAATTTGGTTAAAGTAATTCCTCTTTGTGTGAGGTACGAATGATAGCTGTATCCCCTGTGAGTGCATGAATATGTGACTTGAATAGAATTGTATCTAATCTATTTTTAGTGATGTAGGAGTATTATATTCAATTTAGTGCTGTCAAGGATTAAATAAGCTTAATCTCATTAATCAACGGCAGGGCCAGAGGGTGATCTGCGCGTTTATCTTGAAGGTCTGTCCATGGCTGAAAATGTTCAGAAGTATATAGAGAGTAATCCATTTGGTCAAAGACCAATCACCGAGAAGAATGCATCTTGGTGTTACTATCGCAAGGTTATTGAAGCTGCTACATGCTTTCCAGAACATAGTGCTAACAGATTCTCAACTTACCAATAGTGATGCAAGACTTAATTTTTGCAAACTCTTTTTGGTCTTACTAATCGTTGGCTGGCAGAGTCTTTTGGATTGCTGTAGCTGGGATGCCAGATTTGGTTGGCATTGAATATTTTTTGCGTTTTGCTTTGCAAGCATTACACCCCGGGGGACACAACAACTGAAAAGTTTTTTGATATAGTAGCCTCATCCCACTCTTCTGTAACCAAGGCAAGTTAATGTTGTATGACTCCGTCTGTCTAAGAACAAAGATGTATAGTTAGTCTTGGTGCTCACAAGTACATAGTTGTTTTGTTGCATCTTTTAGATAACTATTACTTTTCCATTGAATGCCTCTCAGGTTAGTCATTTGATCACTCTCCTGTTCTGTATTTTGTCACGGCAAGAAGTGTTTAACCTTGATAAAGTTTGTTAATTACATCTAGCTTTCTTCCATATTACTCGATCCATTTGAGTATCCATGAGGGGTTTCATCAATATTCTCAATTCCCAAATTGATTGGGTCAAATGTATCAACTTTTCAGTCCTATTGAATGGCTTTTGTACCTTAAATTCCAGACTGGTGCACTTGGACCAGCAAAGCAAAGTAGTAGCTGACACAATTAAGTAGCCAATATTTCGCCCCTTTGAATTCAAGATTTAGTTCCTCACCTTCCTCGTCACTGTCAACATCACAATCTCTCTCTGTATTCTCTAATGTGCTAGGGTAGTTGGAATTTATTAGTCTTATCAATATCTAATAATAACTTAACCCCTTACATTAATATATGTCTATTAAGCTCAACTATAATGTACTTCCTCCGTTCCTATTTAGTTGTTATGATAAGATTTTGTACAATCGCTTAGATAAATTTATTAGGAGAGTAAATTGATTAATATATCTTTCATTACTTCTTTAATTTTTGTCTATTTAGGTGTCCTCTAATTCTAGAATAATTAATGCCAAGGGGTAAAGTTGGTAAAAAATAATAAATTCTCTCTTGATTTTTTTAAATTAACAAGTATCTGAAAACAACTATTTATAATATATAC
>JACEIK010007325.1:30841-53082 GCA_018107945.1 Datura stramonium
AATTAAATCCACCAAACAATGAATCGTATTACATTATGACTCACCCGGCTAATCCCACTCCTGCGGTGGGCCTTATAGACATTACTCACCCGTGATGCTCCCCGGTAATATTTTATTATCTATATATGTAAGAGGAACTTAGCTTTAAGAACACTATGTTGGATAAAAAAACATGGCAAAAACAGAGCTACTTTACTGTCTGATTTTAGTTCTAGTTGTAGCAGAGGTTTGTTCACAGCCTGCAACAGCTGGTTCACCAGTGAAATTTCTTCCAGGATTTCAAGGACCCCTTCCTTTTGAACTTGAAACTGGGTGAGAAATTAAACCGGAAATAAGTTTATGTTAGTCTCCTCAATGTGTTGTGTGTTTCTGTTCGGAATTTTATGTACATATTATTATGGTTTAGTTTTTGGAAGTGCATTTCTTGTAAAATGGAAATTTATTTATTGGTGTTTCCAGGTATGTCGGAGTTGGTGATTCAGAAGATGTACAACTGTTCTACTATTTTATAAAGTCGGAATCAAATCCGAAATCCGACCCTCTTATGCTTTGGATCACTGGAGGCCCTGGTTGCTCTGCTTTATCTGGCCTTGTCTATGAGATTGGTACATCATTCGAGTTTAAGTTCTATGAACTGACGCTATAAAAGTTTGGAACATAAAAGTTTTTGGCTTTTAGAAAGCTATTATAAGTTACTAATTTCTAAAAAAAATTTAACTATGAATATGAAGGACCAATAACTTTTGAGGCAGTGGAATACAATGGGAGTTTGCCAACAATGATACTGAATCCTTACTCATGGACAAAGGTGATAGAGAGTATTTGATTGTGAAATTGTACTTTGTAATGTACATAAAAGTTTGATTGTGTAGAATTCAGAAATGTTTAAAAGGATCATGGATTTATTTAGGCGGCGAGCATTATTTTCTTAGACTTTCCAGTGGGCACTGGATTTTCCTATGCAACAACTCCAGCAGCTCTACAATCATCTGATTTGCAAGCGAGTGATCATGCATATCAGTTCCTTCGCAAGGTAATTAAATTTTCTCCCTTGTCCCTCTAAATTTGTTAAAATTAAAAGAAGAAGAGATAATGATTAAATTTGTTTTTCAGTGGTTGGTCGATCACCCAGAATTCTTAAGGAATCCATTGTATATTGGTGGAGACTCATATTCAGGGATGGTCGTTCCCATCATTACTCAAATTCTAGCAACTAGTAAGACTATATTATGTTATTTACTCATTTTCATGTCATGTACAATAACTACTTAGAATTTCCTAAGGTGTTTTCCCTTGTACTATGCTCTCACATTTAGTGGCCTTCTGATAATGCAGAGAACGAAATGGGAATCAAACCATCTTTTAATCTTAAGGTTTGTGTCATTTTTCATGTGTGTATATAATTTTTTTTTCTTAATTAGTTATTTGAAATTAGTTCACTAGGTGAGTATTGTTCAAGATCATATAAGGAGATAAATAAACAGATCATGCATCAACTTCGAACTACTAATGAAATTGTTACCACAAATAAAAGTCACTGAAGAATGTCAATTGATGTGCAAAATGGAATGACCTATTTTGTCTCTTCAAATGGTTTCAGGGTTATTTACTCGGAAATCCATCGACTTTTGAAGGTCAAAACAATTACGAGATTCCATTTGCTCATGGAATGGGACTTATTTCTGATGAACTCTATGAGGTTGGCTTTTCTTTGATGTTATATTTGTATACGCTGTCATTAACTTTACTTACACTTGTTGGCTTACTTTTTCTCAAAACAGTCCTTGAAGACCAATTGTAAAGGAGAGTACTTCAATATAAATCCAAGCAATGCATTGTGTTTGCAAGATGTTCAGACATTTAAAGAGGTTGAATTCTATTTTAAGTGAAATTATATATTTTGGAGATCAATTGTAAAGGAGAGTACTTCAATATAAATCTGCTTGTTTTCTTTGGCATTAAACAGATGTTCATTAAACTACTGACCTTATATATATATGCAGCTTCTTAAAGGAATTAATAAACCCCATATTTTGGAGCCCAAATGTAAGCGTTATTCGCCAAGGCCACACTTACTATTTGGCCAAAGAAGATCTCTTGATGAAAAGTTTCATCAACTTAAAAATCCTCAACAACTTCCTGCACTGAAATGTCGCGTAAGTTTTTGGTCATTCTATCTTCAAATATTATCTACAAAGTAATTTCCATTCTTTAGGATATTCATTTATTGTGTATCTGTTAAGTTGCTTACAACAATTTACAACTTGCAATTGCTTTTAGACTGATTGGTACAAACTTTCTTATCATTGGGCTGATGATAGTCAAGTTAGAGATGCCCTCAACATCCGGAAGGTATGACAACACAAAACTAAATTTATGTCAATGCGTAGAACTTAAACTCAGACTAAAAACATATAAGAGTAACAGGGGACTATTGGAAAATGGGAGCGATGTGCCACTTTGCAATACCAAACTACGGTCATTAGTAGCATACCATATCATGCAAACCTCAGTAGCAAAGGTTACAGATCTCTTATATACAGGTTGAGTAGAAATATTAATTGTGTTTACAACATTGTAATAACTACAAACACAAATAGTTAAAGTTCTCTATGTTTAATTGAATTGAGCAGTGGAGATCATGACAAGGTTGTTACCTTCCAATCAACTCAAGCATGGATAAAATCTCTTAACTACTCTATTATCGATGATTGGCGATCTTGGAACGTTGACAATCAAGTTGCCGGGTTAGTTCTTCATAATTCTTGTACGTACATTAGTCATAAACTCTGTCAGTATATAGATGTTAAATTATTTTTTTTCTTTCATTTGCACAATTTCAGTTACACGAGAAGTTACTCAAATCAGATGACATTTGCCACAGTGAAGGTAAGAAATCCTCCTATCAATTTAGTCTCTTAATCTATCTTTTTACCAACAAAAAAAATTGTCAATTAATAGTTGTTCAAATCTTTTATTTATTTACTTTTTTATTTTACAGGGAGCAGGGCATACTGCACCAGAATATAAACCTCGTGAATGTCTGGCGATGCTCAAAAGATGGATGTCTTACCAGCCCTTGTAACCAACAAATGCATCATAATTTGTAATTATCTACTGTAAAGATTTCATTCTAATCACTCACAAATTCATACTAATGTGAGTTAAATTTTATATGTTGATGATGTAAAAAATATATATTAGGATCGGAGTAGCTTTAAAACCAACCTCCCTATATGAGTTGGTAACATGGTGCAACTGATTTAAAAAATGTGTAAACATTGTTTAAGACATCAATGTATAAGAAAAAACTTAAAATTTCATTGTGGTTAACGTCATTTTAAGCTCCATATTGGATAATCTTGACTGTACCATCAGGCGAAGAAAATCAAGCTTTTCGTGTTTCGGATCGTCAACTTGACTTGACATCCCTTCATTTTGAGGATAGGCATCTAAAGCGGATTTTTTAAAAAATCTTTAAAGATTGTATATCTGAATTTACGATAAATAAAAAAATTTAACTCTTGAAATTTGAACTGTGTAATATTGTCACGTCTCAATTTATTGAATTGTCTTGCACATACTCGCCTCTAGTCTAATTGAAGAATCTCTTACCCCCCTTAAAACACAATTTATCATGAGAAATAATATTCACATATAAAAGTTATCTACTAGAAATTTCAAAACCTTTTTACCTTACAATCCAAAATAATTTTTCTTTCCGAAAACCTAGTTTAGACATGTATAAGAACTTCTAAATAGAGTAATTGACAAAATAAAAGACACAACTTCACTTGAGGAAAGAGATGCAAAAGTTGATGATGAATACTCACGACTTCAAAATGAAACTTCAACAACTGATAACAAACCTACACCCCACAAAGGATGTAGCAAGAGTAGTATCAGCACCCCACATGTACTGACAAGCATCATCGACTGACTAACATTAATATCCACAACACGGTATAAGATATTAAGTGTTTAACTTTCTAGACGATTTAATGCGCAATGATGTCAGGCATTAAGACCATAAACATATCAAATTTTATATAAAGGACTGCATATGTGCCACAAAGGATCATCGAATAACACACGAGAAAATATACTTATTGTTTCAAGATCATAGCAATTAGTCTTGTTATTCTTATTTATCAAGCAAGCTCCCAATTCATCGAGTATATCATCTAAAGTGCAAGCCACCAGGCTCATTCTTTTCTTAACTGTTATTTCCTCTGTTCTATTTTAATTGTTAGGATAATATTTGCACATCCATTAAGATAAAATTAATAGAGATGGTAATTTGACTAATATAACCCTATTAATTTTTTAAAAATATCTGATAATAATTTTTTTCACATTTTAGAATGACTTTAAGTACTAAGGGTAGAATTGAAAAGACATGGTCAATCATCTCTTGAATTTTGAAACTAGCAAGTATTTTGAAACAACTATTTTTAGTATACCTAGCAATTAAAATGGAACCGAGGAAATATTTCATTTATTCTATTTATAATTCATTTAGTTTATTTGACCAAAGTCAACCTCATATCGTTATAGTCTTTCTATAAATTTAATTGTACCTTATTTCTGAGGGTAAACATTTAAATATCTTATGAAAAATAGCTAAAAATATTCATAACTAATTTAGGCACATTGAGGACACTGTCTTAAAAAGTACTTCACCAATAAAAATGTATCCCCTAAAATTCAATAAATTAGCAAAAACAACAAAGACACATAAATAAGAAAACCAAAGAAACTAAGAAAGAGATTATGGGGAGTATTTGTGTGTGTGTGTGTGTATATATATATATATACTAGTTTTGGACACATACTGCATTGCACATATGTCTCATGCAAACAATACATATTGTATAAGTAATATTAAAGTTACATGTGATAAGTATTCAAAACTTTTCAGCAGAAAAATACAAGTCGAAAATGATGATCAATCAACTTATTCAAATGACTTCTATGTTGAACGACAAATAATTAGATAGATTGATATTCTTTGGACCTGCCAAATTTGAACAACCGAATTAGATTTGGTAATTAAAAAATATAATAAGTCATATTTTTATGTTATTTGGTGCAAATATGTAACACATTCATATGTTACCTAATATTTTTTATAGATGATGTTCTCAGTGTATGTTTCATTTTGACTATTTGTTTGGTGTGTCATGACAAAAATTCTTGTTATTGACATTGATATCCCTTTTAAAAGTGTGACATAGAAATGTCCACGGGAAAAAATAATTTATTTCACCCCGAAGGATTTTTGATGTTAGCAAAATTTTGGTACTCCAAACTTGATTCCTTAAATGCGAAAAAAGTAATATTAATTCCTTTTTTTCCTTTCAAACTTTTTCAATCATAAAAAAAGTTTATCAATAAACTTTATCTAATAATATTGAATAAAAGATTGAACCATGCTCACTTGAATATGATGTCTACATTTCACAATAATAACAAGAAAAGTAGAAATAGTATTGAGCTTTACAAAAACTTAAAGGCAAATAATAATAATAAATTAGTTCACAACATAACAAGTTATGGATCTCACTGTTGTTACCTCGTAAATTTCCGGCACATAGATGGCCTAATTCGCGTGTTGGTTAAGAGTATTTGAAAACCATACATGCTAGAAAAAGGCACAGGAAAGATCGGACAAGCGCCAGTCGGCGCGTCGCAGGCTGGCGACTTATAAATTGCTTTCGGGAATACAACTTATAAATCGCATTCCAAGAATGCGACTTATAAATCGCATTCCTGAATGGAATTTATAGTGTCAATATATAAAGCCCCTCTTAAGAGACGGTAGAGGCAGAAGAAGATATATATATATTCGTTTGATTCTGTTAAACGTAGTACAAACTCAAATTAAACACCAGTGCAGAGGTATTTAGCGTGAGGAGCATTCCCTACGGTTTTGTTTCGCGAAATACGGCCGACGAATCGTCGAGCTACGCAGGACAGAGTAATTAATTGCTCCAAACTAGTGTACATGTGCTCCTAAGCGAAGTGAAGTGAATACTTCTCCCTTACGGACTTACGAAAAATTGCAAGTTTTCGATCGTCTTTCGATAAACCTAAGTTTAGGCTATAATTATATCGAAATTGACGTGGAGTCATGTGGGGAATAAAGCGCTGTTGCTTTGCAATCAAACGTGTTTATGAATGCGGGTTAGGAGAATAGGTAGATCTTGTAGAGCCTCGTCAGAAGCTGTCGGATAACCCGAGGTAAAGGTATGTAAAGCCTGTTCTTCGGCAAGTTAGTAAGCTTTAGCTTTGTGAATCATAGTAAACTCAGCATATTTAGAAACTCTCGGAGTTGAGCGTTGAAAATTAGAGTAAGAATCTAGTAAATTCGGTTTTGCGCGGCCATATCGTACTTCGGTCAAGGTGATAGAAGGCATATGCCAAGGCGAGTTAGCATTCCAGATTGATGTCAACTATTGTATGATCTTAAGCATGTTATAGAATAAAAAAGAAGCAGATTTTGGTATAAAAGTATTTGGTAAAGTAGAATCGAGATAGACGAGATAGTATTATGGCTACGTTAGCCACTCGAACGTTTGCCTTAGGCATAAACTAGCCATTCAGAGAGAAAGTATCTTGGCTATAGATTGCTTAGTGATTAAGATTATAGAATCGGTATTTTGGTAAGAATTTAGTTTGAGTACGAAGAGATCGAATAAGAAGCGATTTGGTTAGCCTTTTCGAGTTATACATGCTTTGCTATTTATATCATACTATTTGCTTGTTGAGACTTGTTGTGGCGTGAGGGCCCCTTGTTGAGCATCCTCCTTCGCCCCTTTGGGTTGGTAATTGTGTGATCGCGGCGGGTGGGAGTTTTCGTCACTCCCGAGGGTGGCATCTGATCCCCGATTTGGACAAAAGATAGGATGAAGCTTTCCCATGTGATCGTCGGCATCTGATTGTCTCCTGTTGATTTATTCCAGTGGCAGTGCTGACTCACGTTATCAGATAGCCACGAGGAGAGTTCAGGGAACCGAGACCACATACGTACACATGCAGCCACATTCGGTGTCTCACTGTTGACTTGTTAGGGTGAGCGAGGTATAGCTCGTTTCGAATAGCCCCAGAGGATCCGGACCCTGTCTCATTCTGTCTACGAGTCCTCCAGGACAAACACGATTATTTATATCGGAAGCGGGCCCAGGGCCGAACCCGGGGCGGTAGAGAGACTCCAGAGTGAGAAGATGAGTGGAGTGACTTATTTTTGGCGAGTTTTGACAGGGTAGGGTATATGGTGTTTGCTTGCTTGGCGCCATCAAACATGGGGGTTCGTATTGGCTCTTGCTTGCTACTTGTATATCTATTTATATATTTATATACTAGCTACTAGACGGCGGGCCGTCGCGTTTGCAATTACGCCTCCGCCTTTCGGTACATAACGCAGTTCGATTCTTATCGAGTTTTCTTGATTGATTATCTCACCTTACAGTTGCTAGATATGCTATCTATATTATTTGATTTGCTTTGCATGCACTCGGTGCAGCGTACGCGCCCGATGGGTGTTGCATTACCCATGCACGAGTGCTCGCCAGAGCTGAGGAGGCGATCCTCGTGATTCCGATCGGCTAATGATCAGCGGCTCTGTCATTCGGAGTCGATTTCCCGGAGTGTAACTCTTTCCTTTTGATATACGAGTATGGGTAGGTCGGGGCCTGTCCGTCATTTCTATTATTACTCATAGAACATGCAGTTGTATTTTATCTCCCGTAGTCAGTTGAAGCCGCAGTCAGTGAAACTAGTGCAATTGTATAAGCTACATTTAGTATTCTGTTTCTTATATGTTGGTAGGTATTAGGGCTATGGCTTAGCTGATAGTGGTGACCTTTCCGGTCACGTAGCTTTCAGTATTTCCTTGTTTAAGTTTGAGATGACCCCAAACTGACATGGTGGCCTTGTCGACGCATGGGTTCCCAGATTTGAGTGTGTTGCAGTCGGCTATTATTACATGCCGAGTGGCTATAGGCGGATGGCGGAGAAGTTTGTGTTTACGGCCGTTATATAGCCTTGTTTCGGGAACTGGCAGAGATAGAGCTAGCGGGCACGGATGTGCCTTAGCCCACCGATTAGTAGTCCGGGAGGTCTTCTACAGGGACCGGTGCCGATCATACCCCAAGGCGGGCGTGACACTCACGGTGACATAAAATTAGTTTTGCAAGACGATTGCACGATACGATCCTTGCCTTGTGAGGACATCCAAAATAATCATTTGGGCCATTGCATTTGCAAATTTCTTACCCCAAAGAGGGTAAACAATTTCACCCGAAATGTTCTTCATTCTTGAGGTTGAACACGAAATCTTTGGTTGATTAAAAGTGAAGAGATCTCAACTATTCCATCTTACATCTTTCAATGGTCACAAGAGCCAGCTAAAGTCCATCCTTCAACAATATTTGTGAGTAGAAAAGTGAAATACTTTTACAATATTATTGCAAAGAACATAAGAAAAGTACACTTAATTTTGAAAAAGAGTAATCAAAGCATTTTGTGTTACGAGGAAGTGTAATAGAATTTGTGGCATGACATTGAAGTTTTTAAAATCAAAGAACAATACAGTATTTATTTCTTTACCACCAATTTTAATTTTTATTATGAAATCATCTACATAAGCATAATATCTTAATAAAAGAAATCTAAGTTGTGAACATACTTCTCATTATGAAAGACATACGGAAAAAAAGTAGAAGACAAAAACTTTACATACACATTAAGTTTACAACTATGCTTTACTTATTTTTTTATATTTCATCAAATGTTGAAGATTAAATATATTCTTGATGCTTATTCATATAAAAGATGATTAGTAATGATAAAAATTTAACATATCAGATAATTAAGATATTTCATCATTAGTTCAAATTTAACTTAAGAAAACCAAAAAGTTTTGTAGCAGGAAAGTAAAAAGTCATAAGTTGTCAAAAAAAAATCAAGTAACTGTTAGCTAATATAACAATTATTTAGAATTTAATAATTTATTAAATCTCATTCACCCTATTAAATATTTAATTATGTATGAGTCGTTCTAAAATTATAAAGTTTTGTGTCAAGATGATAATCTTTTCAAAATAACTATTTATTATAGAAATTATTTAGTATTTAAGCAGAATTTAACTAAATAAGACTCTCACTTTTAATATTCATTATTATTTAAATCAGCCAAAAGTTGTTGAAACTTTATTGCTATAACTTTATAACTGGTTTTATTTAAGAGGTAGTTTGGTCGTTCAACGTGAAAATGTTTTCATAAATCAACTTTCGAATATGGGTCTTTCTACTTTTAATATAAAATATATGATGATGATTTTTTATTATTATTATTTTATTATAAAATGTGATGACAATTTTAGAACATTGGTATTATTATTTTTTTTATATTTATGATTTTTTTAATATATTATTATTGAATTATGATAGTATTTATTATAATTAATGTATATTTATATTTTGTTCATTAATATTATAATAACATTAATATTTAATATAAAGAAATAATGTTAATTATAAGGGCGTTTTATAATTTATTTTTAACTTGAAGACTTTCTAGTTATAATATAATATGATCCGAGGAAGAACTCAAATCATGATCAGAAATATAAGGGAATATCAGGTTTGCAGCTAAATTTTGGTTTTAAGTGGGTTTAATGCAAATAAGGGTCCTGTTATGATATCAGAAATTAGTCATCAAAGACTCAATATTAATATGATCTCAAATAAGTGAATTTAACTATTTAAGAATACAGAAACTCATTCTCTTTGATAATTATTTTCCTACAATAACAAAAATGAATTTGATGTAACTGCTTGAAATACTTTTACATGTCATTTCCCGAAGCATCACGATTATCATGTCGAGTAACTGCTATTCCATTATAGGCTAAACAGGCCAGGGGTCAAATTCTGTCGGAGTTAAGAATCTTCTTTAGGATACATCTATTATCGATTGTTAATTTAAATATTATAAAAACATAACTTGAATTTTCAATTTTCAAATTTAATATTATAATTATTAAATTTATATTATTAAATTTATGTTGCGATTCAATTAGACAGTGGGACACCTGTATCGATTCTACTCGATAGGAGAATCCTTATAACATTTCTATCAATTAGGCAAGAAAATAACATTCTAGCAATCACATTACTTCTCATTATCTACTAAAAATTCTCAACAAAATAACATTACGAAATTCCTCTAATATGACTCTTTCAAAATCTAGTCTAGATAAGTACAAGAGCTCTATTTGAATACTTGACAACAAAACAACCCAGCTTCGTTCGGAAAGAGGAACACTGAAGTTGGTGCTGAGTACTCTACACCAATCAAGAAACTTCAACATGCCACATCCTCCAACCAAAAGAAAAAGGTGTAGCAAGGTAGTGTCGCTACACCACACATACTGGTAGGCATCATCGGCTGACTAGGGTTAGTTAAGATAATAGCATAAAAATCAATATACAATTAGCACTACTAAATTTAACAATTAATTCACTTAGGCAACATTCCACCAAGTTTACTCACTACAATATAGTTTTTATGACTTATTCATGACAAGGTTATTACCTTCCAATCAACTCAAGCATGGATAAAATCTCTTAACTACTCTATTGTCGATGATCGGCGATCTTAGAACATTGACAATCAAGTTGTCGGGTTAGTTCTTGATGAAAGATATTACATTGTGGACACTTCATAATTCTCGTACGTACATTAGTCATAAACTCTGTCAGTATATAGATGTTGAACTCTTTCTTTTTCTTCTTTCATTTGCACAATTTCAATTACACAAGAAGTTACTCAAATCAGATGACATTTGCCACAGTGAAGGCAAGAAATCCTCCTATCAATTTAGTCTCTCAATCAATCTTTTTACAAAAATAAAAAATAATAATAATAATTGTCAATTAATGGTTGTTCAAATCTTTTATTTATTTATTTTTTTATTTTATAGGGAGCAGGGCATACTGCACCAGAATATAAACCTCGTGAATGTCTGGCGATGCTCAAAAGGTGGATGTCTTACCAACCCTTGTAATCAACAAATGTATCATAATTTGTAATTATCTACCGCAAAGATTTCATTTAATCACTCACGAATTCATCTTCATGTGAGTTAAGTTTTATACGTTGACGATGTAAAAAATATTTATGAGGATCAGAGTCGCTTTAAAACCAACCTCCATATATGAGTTGGTAACATGGTGCAACTGACAAAAAAAAAATGTGTAAACATTGTTTAAGACGTCAATGTATAAATTTTTTTAAAAAAACTTAAAATTCCATTGTGGTTAACGTCATTTTAAGCTCCATATTGAATAATCTTGACTATTCTACGAGGGGAAGAAATTCAAGCTTTTCGTGATTTGTATTTCAACTTGACTTGACATCCCTCCAACATAAAGAAGTCAATTTCAAAGCTGGGCATCTAAAAGCGGATATTTTTTAAAAAACTTTAACAATTATATTTCTGTATACACATTTTAAAATAAAGAAATTTGACTCTTAAAATTTGAACTACCTCATACTTCCTTAGTATCAAATTATTTGCAATTTTTTTCCTTACACACCCGTTAAAAAAATATTAATTAGAAATATATATTGTAACTTTATTTATATTTAAACTATAATCTCTCTCCACTAAATGCATGTTTACTCCATAATTAAGTATTTTATAGTCTTCAAGAAAAATTATACTAAGAATAAGATAAATAAAAATTAATTAATTTTTCCTTGAAGTTCTAAAATAACAAATAATTTGAGACAATTATTTAAAAAAAAAATTGAAATGAAACAAGTATAAATTAGGACAAAAGAAGTAATTTTGATTTTGAATTTGTTATTTTTTTAAATTTAAAAATTTATCTAAATTTAAGATCGACTTTAATCCCATAAACGCATACGTTAATGGTTATATAACATGTTCTATTGTATATTGACTCATTGCTTTTGCCTCGAAGTGCATATATATCATTGATTTTTTTTTTAACAATAAGTATATTTATGCTAATTCCGAACCATTAAAACATAGAAGTAATACTTCTTAGGTTTTGATATTAATTAATACATATTTAACTTAAAACATTTGGATTCATATGAATTAGATAATCGGCCTAAAAGAAATAGTTGGGTTGATTCAATTTTTTTTATTTATCAAATTAAATTAATTATGCCGATTTCTTTTTAATTTATAAATCAAATCGAATTAGTAAAAATCTTTTATCTCAATTGATTCTTTTAATTTAGTCGGTATATTTTTTTTTAAATAAGATCTCTATAACAGAACATGTAAACAGTGCTTCCAAATATTTATTCTATTCTAATAAGAATCAATAATCACATAGTGCTAAAAATTAACATAAAATGTAAGATGAAATATGACACTTTGCTAGAATATAATATCATCAATAATAACTATAATAAAATTCCATAAAATAAATGATATAAATAAGAGATAATGAAATTAAACATAGTTTGATTGAAATATATTTGACTTATTAGATATCTATGTATTTTAATTACATAGAAAATTTATTAAATCATTTAAAATTATAAATCTAAATATGAAATAATATGTTAAGAAACATGAATTAGGAAAAAATATTATAATCCTAAACACTTTGATAAACCAGTTCACAAAATGTGTGTATATTTTTTTGTTTTTTTTTTGGCCAATGTTGATAAACTTAGGGGTCGTTTGGTTATACATCTGTTATCTTTTCCAATTTTTCACTTGTAAGGAAGTGTGTTGGGCTGATCCAATCTCTCAGTCCGTACAAAGCCCAACTCACTTCAAAAGACCGAACATCTTCGGAGTTTCTGGAAGCTACTGACACTCCCCGCTCACGCCCCGCTCTTCTGCTCCTCCATTGGTTTTCATCGGGGTCTGATCTCCGACCGCATTCATTCTTAGTAATCAGTGATTAGAACTTAGAAGAGAAAAAATGGTGGAATTTTCCAGGGCTAATGCCGAAGCATTTATAGACGAAGATGATGAAATGGATGAAGAGCCAGGGGAAGAGATAGAATCAGCACCACCGCTCAATGTTGGTGAAGAAAGGGAAATTAACTCAAATGGAATTAAGAAGAAGCTTCTTAAGCATGGCCATGGTTGGGAAACCCCTGAATTTGGCGATGAAGTCACTGGTAACAGAATTCCTTCTTCTTCCTTCATTCCAATTTCGATAACACGCTTTTTGGGACATTCTGAAATGTTTTATTTACAGTTTATTCGACGCAACAGTTTCAAGATAAATTGATTAGTTTATTTAATCAAAGTTAACTTTTCTATCAATAGATTAGTGTATTCTTGAACTATTAGCAATCTAATATTTGGGTTATATTTTATTTTAATGAATTCCGTATCCAGTCATATACCATGAAGGGAAATATTTGTTTTTAACTGAAATGTTTCTACCTTATTTCTTGGTTTCTGTACTGAGTTGCAGTTTGCTATGTTGGTATCCTACTTGATGGAACCAAATCTGTTTCCACCAGGGACAAAGGTTCTGTTACATTCAAGCTTGGCCAAGGTGAGTTCTTGGTTACTCTTATTACTTCCCCTTCGATTTAGTTTCCCTATTACTGCTATATTGTTGGGCACTTGATAATTAGTAAAAATGTTTAAAGTCGCGAAAAATGGTTATTTTCCATAATTGTCCATTTCTCTTTACCATTTTCCCTTATAATCTGCTTAAGAGATTGTAGGAAAAAACAAGTTTTCTTTTTCCTGATACGTATTCTTTTATCTAAGCTTCTTCCCTGTGCATTAGCTCCCCCAATCGTAGATGGTTCAGCCGCGCCCGGTGCCACGAAATGATTGAGAACTACGACGGTGACGAAATGCATTTTCTTCTTTGTATTCAATAAGTATTGCATGACTGAATAGTTCAAGGAACGGCGGACTGCGGGGAGGGTCCTTTTAAGTAGATGACTCGTCGGGCACTTGATAATTAGTAATAAATGTTTTAAGTTGCGAAAAATGGTTATTTTCCATAATTTTCCATTTCTCTTTACCATTTTTCCTTATAATCTGCTTAAGAGATTGTAGGAAAAAACAAGTTGCTTTTGCTGATATTGAGTTTCTGCATCCATAATTTGGTTACTAGTATTAAGCTTAATTAGTTTGCTTTGGTTGGTTAGAGAAAGTTGCTGCTGGCTTAGATTGTGGAATTGTCACCATGAGGAAAGGTGAAACGGCACTGTTCACTTTGCCTACGGACACTGATTTTGGATCAACAGACTTGGATGCAGTTTCATCAAATTCTGCCATTCAGTATGAGGTGGAACTTGTATCGTGGATCAGAGTGGTGGATGTCTGCAAGGATGGTGGTATTATCAAGAAAATTATGGAGAAGGGGGAGCTAATAGGACCTCCTGGTGACTTGGATGAAGTTCTAGGTACTTGAATGTGTTTAGCTCTTACCAAAAAGAATTAACTGCAAGGAAACAAAAGAAAAAAACAGAAACAAAATATTTGACCCAATGAAGTTGCTGCTAGTGCCAGTATATGCATTTTATGTGGTCTTGCTCGTGATATTGTTTTTATCAGTTGTTTATATATAAGATGTCCTTGATTTTTCCAATTTGATTTTGCAGTGAGGTATGTGGTGAGGTTGCTTGATGGTGTCACTGTTGCAGAAACACCTGAACATGGAGTGGAGTTTTATGTCAAAGATGGTACCTTGGTATCTTGGCTTTTGTGCTTGAGGATCCACAAACTTGTACTATCAAGTATCAACTGATGATAAATTCCTTACATTTCACTCTGCTTTCTTTTAGGCCATTTTTGTCAAGCCTTACCAAAAGCGATCAAAACAATGAAGAAGGGAGAGAAAGTGAATCTAATTGTTCAGCCTCAGTGTATGTCTTCCCAACTCGTTCTTTGCTATCATTCTTTGGGTTGGTAGCTGGGGTTCCTTTTTGGGGGAAGGGGTGGGTTTCAGGAGTATAATTCATAGATAATAAGTTAGTCTACATAAAGAAAGTAGATTATTCGCGAGTAGTGGACCTGGAAAATGTTAGACAATCTTGAACGCCTGGTATTCCAGTTGTGGTTGAGTGCTTTCATGTGCTTTGGTTGATCAACATTGAACCATCAGCTGTCTCCTACTGTGCTGTTCAGATGGAAAGATAGATAATGTTCTTTCTTGAATGGCATGTTAAGATCATCGTGATATCTACATTTATAGCTAGGAAAGCCTTGACTCCTGATAGGGACTTTGGTACTGATTCATATATCTGTGTAGGGGAGCTGAATTGCGAGTTATTGCTATTTTTGTTAACGATACATAATATGAAACCGAATCAAGCATATCAAGTGAATGCAATTCCTGATTTTCCCTACTGACATATGCATGTGTTATTAGAAGAAAATGGTAGTAGATAGCTGTACATTCGGATTTATTTCAGAGTAGCATTTTGCGGCAAGAGCTGACTGTGAGATCTTAGAAGTGGAGTGCAACTAGAATCTGGGATCTCGTCATATATTACCTCTATTAGGTTTTCAGGTTTGTTTTTTTCTAATCACTAATTTAGTCGTTTTACGGTTGAAGGTGATTTTCTAGTCCAGTGCTGTCTAGTCACCTATTGTTGGTGAATTAGCAAGAAAGATACTTCCTTTCCATTTTAATAGAGTCACATTAATTAATAAGTTTGAAACCATTCCATGAGATGTATTCACAGGCCCTGACTTTTGTCATGAATCGAGTGAACATAAACTAACTTCATTTCCACATTACTAGTTCTTACTATAAAGCTGTCAGATGGTTAGATTTTCAGATAGTACAATATGAAATAAGTCTAGGCATTTTAGACATTTAATTCATGAGAAATTTAGTTCTCATTCACATATTTAATGTTTGTCCTTTATGACTTCTACTGTCTGTTAGTTCAAACATTCGTAATGTATGTCCTCACTTTGACACCTTAACAAAGAAGTAGCTCACTACAAAAGGTGTATTGACCACATTACATGGGTGAAAGAAGACATGAACCAAGAATTTATACCAGGCATGCTCTTCAATTAAAGTAGAAGCACATTTAACTACATTGTGGCTCTGTACGATCTCTGTTATTATTAGATGTTGTCATCCTAACTCCTAAGGCATATTATCTTCTACCGACTTATGGAGCTTAAAGTTTGCACAATATTAAAATTTTCTTTATATATTATTTATTAATGTTGAAGTGTGTGAACATGTCATCTAAAAGATTACATAGAGTGCCTACTTTTTTATTTGTCTAATTATGTCTTCAGCAAGCTCCTCTCGTGTGTGGGCATGATATTCGTTTTTATGTGCTAAACACGTGGAAATTCTTTTCTATAATGGGTTCAGATAGACTTGAATGCTGGATCTCTGTCTGCTGTGATATCATGTTGAAGTATGTGACAATTTCATTTAAAGCTTAAGTGCTTTTTTAGTTGTTAGAGAGAGCATGCTTTTATTTGTTTAATTATGTCTTCAACAATTAAAATATACCCATTATGTATGTATCTTGTCTCATGTCACAAAGACTTGTGCTGGAGAGGAACTGGAAATCCAATAAAACATAGTTGCTTCTTCAATTATAGAAACTTCATGGTGTTCCCCTTTAAGTGCCATGTTAAATGCAAGAAAACTGCGTGGAAATTGTGCTCAAGAACTCATGCAATCATGTTAAGTTGGTGTGTTTCTTCCTGACTTTTATGATAGCAAGATATTCTTCAGGAATGGTTGCCCATCCTCCTTATCAGCCTGAAAAAGTTCCAACAATTATTTTCATTCTTAAAATTTTCTTTGCCCAACATCTTTGCAGATGCCTTTGCTAACGGGGATAAGGACTCTGAAAATGTTGTCCCTTCAATTCCTCCAAGTTCTATTCTGAGTGTTGATCTTGAATTAGTTTCTTTCAAGCCGGTAATAAATGTGACTGATGATTTGGGAGTTTTAAAGAAGATTCTAAAAGAGGGAGAAGGCACTCTTACTGCAAATGAAGGTGCTGCGGTAACTAGTAAGTATTCAGAATTATGTGCATGTTGCATTTTCGTCCTTGGGGGTAATAAATGCAGATAGTTGATATTATGTTACTTACTCATAAAAGGCTTGGGCAGCAGTGGATCTGCATGAAATTGCGAAGATTAGAGGGAACTATGGTTGGCACTTCGAATATGCATTAATTAGGTCATATCTGTCTACTTTATCCTCGATAATTTGTGTGATTTCATTATTATGGGTGAGACCTGTGCCTTGGATATGACTTGAGCAGGCTCTCTATTTAACTAAGGGAAGAACTATATATTATTTTTTTGTGGGATGGAGCATGAATAAAAATACGTGTATTAGGCATACCTAGATAAGAGCACCTAAATTAACAAAAATACCCTTAAGTTCAAACAAGCTGTATTACTATAAAGTAAGGCACCTTGCTATAGTAAATAAAACTAAAAGCCTTATTTTAATAAAAATCATGGTAGTATCATATTGGTAAGAATTCTTAATAATTTGGTTTATTGTTTTTAAAACTAAATTTATACATGTATACTAATTAGTAAAGGTAATCCTTGACTTTGGTATCATAATTCTTGCCTAACAATCAAAGTATTATTGTTCATCAGCTTACAAGCCAATAATTATAATCTCTCCATAACGAGTCCGTGAACCAGACGACGCTTTAATGTAAAACAAAGACTGTACACAAATATGTAGCAGGGAAACCTCATATTGATCTTAAAATGAGAAAGCTCTCGAACTAAATAAATAATTAGTTAAACTTCTATAGAAGTTAGAAGAATGCTGAAAAACTGATGGTCGCTACGGCCTAACCCAAAAAAATAAATAAAGTGAAGACAATATTCTAAATATTGGTCAAAGTTTGGAGGCCAAAACCTACTGGTAATTAAGTAACGGCAACAACAGTTCCCTAAATAGCGACAAAGCTAAAGTTGCTTAACCTAGTTGAGATGAAAGTGGATTAATGTATCATGAAGAGGACTAAACAGATGGATGTTAGTGGTCTTCCTGAAACTACTTTTTTTCACGTTTCATCAAATGCCATATTGCGTCCTTCATCATCCTGGGAAAGGGGACTGCAAAGATGGAAATGCTACCTTACTCTTGCTCAGTGAAAGGCACCACATATGTGCTCAGCGATTTTGAGGAGCATAACTGCAGAATTAGCTTAAGGTTGGGTCTAGTTTGAGAATTGGTAACGGGATTCAGCTTGAGTAAGGAGAATTGAATAACTACTTGGTTTTTGTTTCAAATCTCCAGTTAGATATACAGCTAAGCTTGAGGATGGCACTTTGCTTGAGAGAAGAGGCGTTGATGGAGAGGACACATTGAAGTTTATAACTGATGAAGGTCAGTACATTAGAACAAATTCAAAATTTACCTATGGCTGATAATTAAGCATATGATATATTTGTTCCCATTATCCATCCTTGAAATCATAAGATAATAAGGTTTGTTATGTTAATTTGAGTTTTTTGTGGCACGTCCTTGGTCTTTTGTCTTGGATAAAAGTTATATCAAGTGCATTTCTTGCATGACTTTCTACTGAAAGCTCTGAACTCTTTAGATTTTGTGTAATATAAATTAACTATATGAAGAAACCCTACATATATGCCAAGTCTTCAGTGATGCTTCTGTACTTGTTGAACTTATGCCTACGAACCTTGCGTTGCTATCATTATGTTGTACTGTTTTGCATACAGAACAAGTCATTGATGGACTGGACCGAGCTGTTTCTACAATGAAGAAGGGTGAACGTGCAATAGTGACGGTTAAACCTGACTATGGGTTTGGAAATACTGAAGTGAAGCGTGATCTTGCTATGGTTCCTCCTCGCTCAACCATAATTTTCGAAGTTGAGATGTTGGAGTTCACAAAGGTAATTTCTGATAGAAGTCTGTAATCTGCTAAGACATATTTGGCTTAGTACATGTGGTTCAGCGAATGTAGGGTTAGAACTCATGCGCCAATGATCTGTAAATGACCCAAACAAGTGGCCCAGAGTTCTATTTGGCAAATGTAGTTAATTTTCAAGCGTCGAACATATGAAGAAACCTGAACATCACCCAATAGGTTAATGGACATAATTGCTTGGACTGATTGATTAAGTTTGTAATATATTGCTGTGCTTGTTTTCTTTTCTTGACATGATTTAGTTATATCTAATCTTATAAGTAGCGCCAAATAGTTTTGAGGCTTATGAGAATTTACTGGCACATACTAGGAAACCAAATAGCCACTAACAATACTTCTCTGGAACATCTATAAAGGCTCTTCTCTCTTCATAATGAAGTCCTCTCTCTTTTTTGTTATATCTTGTGGTAGCTCAAGTATGATTTGATGCCTATGTTTCTTCTATAGTAAAGAACTTTTAGCTGGAATAATGTTATTAGATGCATTATCCATGCTGTTTTTCAAGTTTCTGTAATTTGATTTCATCGAACCAAAAAAGGAAGTTTCAGTAATTTGATTTCCAAAATAATTGGTGTTCGAATATCCTGTCCTATTAACTACTCTAGTTTGAGTTTCAGGTCGACTTTAACTAGTTATTTTAATGTTTTTAGCCTTTTATAACTTAAAACTCATGCATTGAATATGGTAAGCTTCACTCTGATGTTTGGTAAACTGGATCATCAAGTGTAAATAGGACAATTTAATTGGGATAGATGGGGATGCTTATTGTAGTGAAAATAGGACGCCTTAGTTGGGTTAGACGAAGTGCTTATTTTAGTGAAGTTGATAAGCTCTTAATGGCAAAATTTTGAATGCTGCACAAGATCATTTTACTAAATTTCTTTCTCTTATTTATTTTGGGTTGATAAATACAAATTTTGCGAAATTCTTACTTTCTCCTTTTGGGAGACAAGGAAAAAGATCCTGGGGAAATGGATAAACATGAGAGAATCCAAGTGGCCCAGAGGAAGAAAGAAGAAGGCAACCTGCTCTTCAAAAACGGAAAGTATCAAAGAGCAGTGAAGAAATATGAGAAGGTATCTCAGTTAATTGGTCATCAATGTTTAGAATGTGCAACTTTTTGTTAGGTGCTTTATAATTTGTATGCTTTTTTCATTTGGATTTTTTTGGGTTCAGGCTATTGATTGTATTAATGAAGATGAGGCCTTCGAAGATGATGATCAAAAGATAGTTAAATCATTGAGAGTGTCATGTTGGTTGAATGGAGCCGCTGCTTGTCTCAAACGGAATTATTTCCAGGAAGCAATCGAGCAGTGTTCCAAGGTAATGTAAATATGTAACAAGATAAATCAACAGAACAATACTGTTTCCATGTAATTGGGATGGATAGGCATGTTTTGTATTGACAAGGTTATGATCATGCATGACTTGCCAGGGAGCAAGTTCATTCACTGGCTAGGTTGGGACAAGATATACATTTTCTTTTGACTGAACTATAGTTTAGCTCATGTTTCTTCTCATTCTCTTCCTTCGTCCCATTCTCTTTCAAAAGGAGCTGTCATAGGTCTGCAAAATCCCTGCTGCTCTGTATTTCTCTATTACTTTACCGTTGCTTTTTAATGTAATTCTGGTTAGCTGTTTCAAATGCTGAAGAGTGAGAAAAGTGTGATGCAAGTTCAGCTGATTAAGGCGTTTTTCCTTTTCGTTGTGAATGAATTGGCAATCTCTGTCTTTTCAAAACCATGCAAGCACGGCCTAATTTCATCTTCATCCCTTCCCATCACTCATAGGTCTTAGAAGTTGAATCCTGCAATGTGAAAGCATTATATAGGAGAGCACAAGCTTTTATGGAAACAGCTGATCTGCACTTGGCGAAATTGGATATAAAGAAGGCACTAGAAATAGATCCACAAAACAGGTAATGCAACTCATAACTTCAATGATGGTGGAGAATTCTTTTGACCATTATGAATCAAAGAGTTTCTGCGGTTCAGGGAGGTAAAACTGATACAGAAGACCCTAAAACAACTTCAAGCAGAGAGCAACAGGAGAGACGCAAAGCTCTATACAACAATGTTTGCACGCTTGTCAAATGAGAACTCTTTGGCAGCAAAGGTTTGTTTCATGATTTCTAACTTTTCAAAAATTTGAAGTTTTATGCAAGAAACTGAAGAAGTGCAGGAGTTTTAGAGTCCTGAATGGTTCATGCTCTACTTAAATGATTTTGGCGCATTTGCGCTCAAATATCTTAACCAATCGAGAAAATATACTGGTTATCTATAGGCTAAATCATACTCTGGCTTTGTATTGATTTGGCAGAGATTAAAAGTTGAAGAAACTGAGAGCAAGAACGAAGAAACCGTTGGCGAAATCAACATGCGCTGACAATTGATTGGAAGTTGAATGTAGCTGAAGAATTATACCTGTATACATTTTTTCTTAAACTAACAGAAAGCATATACAGACGATGTAATAGAGAAAGGTCTTCAATATTGCGTTTTGTTTAAGGAATACTGTAAATTGACACATTCTGGTTGTATATTTCATTTAGATGTTGCAAGTTAGAACTTCTATTTTTTACTATTAAAGGTCATAAGATTAGTTAAAAGCCAAAAACAGTTCTCACTTGAGGCAATGCTAGCAACCAAAATTTAAAACTCTATAACTGGATAGTGTGATTATTATTAGTATTGTTATTACTCTGTTTGTATTTTTATAAATCGAGGGTCATTAGGAAACAACCTCTCTACCTCAGTAAGGATATGGTTGATGTATATTCTACTCTCTTTAGATTTCACTTTGTGTTATTTCACTGGATTGTATAGTAAACTCTATAGCGGAAGCGGCTTTGTTTGGTAGGGAAGCTGCCGAGTGCCCCGAATTAAAAAGATATTGATATTAAAAACATGATTTTACATATGAAATTTGAAAGAAATTATTTGATGAAATACTAGATGGCCTTGTCAACCAAAACAGTTGAAAAATATTCAAGTAAAAGTTTCATTAATAGGGTAAATAATTATTAGATACTAGATTAAAAAAATATTACACTTAAATTCTTAAAACCATCAAAACGTTCTTTCTGTAGATTTCATTTTTTTTATTAAAAAAATAAAATAAGTGCTTTACAATTCCATAACATCCCCAATAATTTAAATAAAAAAAAAAAGCAATTTATCCAGTTTAATTAGCATACTTTTTTTTGTCCAATTTTATGTGTTATTTTACTTTTTTAATTCGTCTGAAAAAAAAAATTTAGCAATTTTTTGTTAATTTCAACTTTCACATGACATGTTTAAAAC
>JACEIK010007325.1:53277-68469 GCA_018107945.1 Datura stramonium
ATATGGAAAAAGTTATACGCTAAAAAAAGTTAATTCACTCAAATTTGAACGAACTATATATTCAATAATTTATGCCTCTAACTTTTTTATTTATTTATTAAAAAAAAATATTGTCACCTGAAACTTGTTAAAATTTTGAGATTTAGATCTATAAGTTATTTTTGACCAACTCTCAGTTTGATGTCAAATTATTTGAGTGCAAGTTTTGGGAGAAAAGGATGAATATATATGAAAGAAAGATAAAAATAGAGTAGACAGACTAGAAAACAAAATTGAAGTACCAGAGAAAGGGAAAAGATACTTCTCTAGTACTTCCATGTCCTTTACAAGTGGGGCGGCTAATAATACTAAAAGAGTCCGAAATTCTGAGTTGTCTCCCGAGTTCTCTGAATGATGGGACGATCCAACCCAAGTTTAGTATTTATAACATGACCTACTAATACTTAATTACAAATTTAATAATTAGGGATCATTTGAATGAAATTATTCATGTAGTAAAATTAATATAGTTAGAATCATGTTTAGTAATTTTTTTTAGTTATTTTATATAAAATTTAGCATATTGAGTACGTATTTAGTTATTATTTTATAATCTCACACGAATAAAATATGTATAAGTTGTGAGTGAAAATTATTTATTATTTTATAAGGAGATAATGATTAAATAACTAATGTATAAATAACTAAATCATGCATAATTAATCCTTGCATTATTGATATACTTGTATAACTCTAACCAACAACTAAACTATCCTTAATAGTTATGCAGGGTTTAGGGTCTTAGGTGTGGTAGTACGTACATAGTCAAGAAATAAAGGCGATGTTAACCAATATAGGTTATGGTGGGATGATTGAGATCCATCCGGTCTTAATTAAAGATTTCGAGCTTGAGTCAAAAATGATACTTGAAAATTGAAGTTATATTTGAACATATTTTCGTTTGAAAAAAAATTAAATTTTTATGACTGAAAAAAATCATTTTTAAAAACTAACAGAAATTACTTTTTCAAATTTAAAAGTCGTCATCACTAATTTTTTTCGACAAAATCAGGTAAATAATACTAATCGTCTCATTTTAATTATCATTTTAGTTCAAAAAAGTTATCAGAAATTTAAAATTAAAATTGACTATCATTTTCAAATATACCATTAACACTAAAAAAATATTACCTTTTAATATTATTCAATTCTCAAAGAATCAAATAAATAAGGGTACCTTACGGTGTCCTTTGGCCATAAATATTTTTCATGTTTTTTCGTAGTACTTCTCGAGATATCTATTTCAACATAAAATTATTGTAACTTTTCAAAATTTCAGAATTTTTAAATTAAATTTTTTAAAAATTATTTTCACAATTTTCATGTCACGCCCCACCTTGGGAGGCACGACTAGCACCTGGTGCCCTACTAGGATCTGAACTGACTTAACTAGTCCTGTGCACTCCTGGTGCAGGCCTATTCCCCGTATCAAGAAAACAACGGGTTATATCTCGGCTGTAAATGCAACCTCCTGCCGACAAGGCCTTATAGCCACCTGTAAAGAAAAATAGCTAACCAAAAACAGGCAATAACAGGGGATTCTATGCGGGCCGACAAGACCACCATGATATCTAGTTATGACTGAAAAGTAAATCCGGCGCTAAACTAAGCTATGTCCGACAAGGCCGCTAACTAACAGCTAAACAAGGTCTCACATGGCCAACACGTAAACAAAAACACATATGGGCCCCACACGGCCACCAACAGCTAACCACAGGGAAATAGAAACAATCTGCAAGCTTCTAGGAGTAATATGATGGTTGGGACAGGGCCCCGACCTACTCATAAACTGTATAATCAAAAGGAGTAAACCTTCTATCTACAAGCTCTGGGAAAGGAGCCGACTGTGCTGACAATCCTGGCTAAAAGCTAAGAGAGACCTGCTCCTTGTCTATCCGTACCTGCAGGCAAGTAATGCAGCACCCCAGAAAGGGTGTCAGTACAATATGTACCGAATATATAAGGTAATAATTGTAAATAACTTAAATAAAGAAATGAAATTGAGAATAACTGAAATGGAGGAATAGGGATCATACCTGAATAGTTGAACTTTCTATCATCTAACTTATTAGTAACTACAGCAAACAAGAACCTTATCTGGCCCCATAAGCCGGAAGGTATATCCAGCACAAAATAACTCACTCGGGGCTTCCATAAGCCCTGGTGGGGACACTTCAATCTATATACTTATAGTAAGGTCATCTGCGTCATCTAATAATTATAGTCGTCCTACCCATCCTTTGGGTCTGCAACTGAGCCCGCTCGGCCCCTGAACTATAGCTGTGTCTAAGTCCGGTGGACTCCTACTGTCTGTACCCCGGGTGCCGAACTCGACGGGGTGTGCCGATTCGGCATAAGAGTAGTCCAGCCATGGAATGAACTGTATGAGGACCTCGGACCTCATCTTCATCCTTCACGGACGGCATACAGCTCCTCGGAGCGACGTCATCTAGCCCCTCGCGGGCGTCGACACAGCTAGTAACCTTGGGGTTGGTTATGGAAGGCTATGCAGGGCATAGTCAATCCCAAACTAAACATGGAATGTTGGTCTCGGCTAACAACAACAACTAGTTATAATGAATATACTTACGATATTCTTACTGGGATTCAAACTGAGTTATGATGCTGAAGAAACTAACTTGCCGAAGGGATTCGCCTTAACATACCTGGATTGACGATTTCTGTTTAACTGGCGAATAGCAGATCGTAATCAACAACTCTTCTCAATTGAAACCGTACTACTGGGAGAATGAAACTAGTTTCAATACTAAATTCGGCAAAAATGATAACTTTATATATAAATATTAACTATATTTAAACACGGCCGAAAACGCATAATTTCTCAAAAGTCCAGAAGGGAGAAATGCTTACTTAAAGCTTGTGATCGTATAGAAATTAGTTTGGAGCAATTCCAGTAACTTTGGCTCGGCGGGGTTACGATTTGTAGGGCGAATTTCGCGAGAATAACTCCGTAATAATGCTCTCTGCAGCCTTATACTTAGATATCAAAAGTTAATTTGAATTCGGGCAACGTTTCGTAGCGTAAACGAAAGGAAATCTATCAATTTGTTCGTCCTTTTCTTTTGCTGGCCAAATATAAACATGTACATAACCAATATAATGAAGGGAGGACCTATATATACTTGGGCGGTGGACTGGGGGTCCGTGGCACGGACCCCAATGCGACGGTTTACGGGCATGCGACAAAGCCCGTCGCGGAGGGAGGGGGTCCGTGACACGCCGGCCCTGTCACGGCCTGCTCCGGCCTTCTCCTGCACGATCTCAATTCCGCGCTCGTCCGGCTCTTTTCCGGGCCCTTTCTCAAACGTGTTGCGCTCTAAAACTCTTAACCAACGTACGAATAGACCGACTAATAGCTAGAAACTTATGGGGTGTAACATTTCACTTTAAATACTCATAAAAATTTAAAATTAACTTTAATATTCATGTCTAAATATAACTCTAATTTTTAATTTTTTTTCAAGTACCAATTTTTTTTTAAAAAAAATCATAATTTTTATATTTAACACCCACTAAATAAACTATGTATTATATTTATTGGCTTTTAAAATTTTTAACAAATACTACCTTCTTTCTCTTTTAGTTGCTAGGCATACTAAAAATATTGTTAATTTCATAATTTAAGAAATATTTTATTACATTTGTCAAACTTTACCCTTAATATTTAAGTCACTTTAGAATGTGAAAAAATTATTACTACAAAAATTACACCTAAAAATAACATTAAATAATAAATATAAAAAAATTAAAAAAATTAAAAATATTTTTAATATGTATTAAAACTTATTCTAACCGCTAAAAAACTGAAAAGAGTATATATAAGAAGAGCTAAAATAACCGTTAAAATGGGATGAAGGGAATAATCAAAAGCTATTTTGAAATATTCTTAATTTGTTATTCGAAGAGTTTTATGGAGCATAGTTTAGATGTTTTAGTTTATTTTATTTTTAAAGTATTTTTGACATTTAAAATATTTATATTCACCTATCATTTTGGAGTAGCCAGCTATTTCCTGTCATTTCAGAAACAGCTATTACTTTATATTTTGTCCTTTATTTATATCAGACAGATCCGTTTGATTTAGCTGGAAAAAATTATTTTTAAATATATAAATATTTTAAATATTTTTAAATAATTAAAAAAGTATGTTTAAATATTTTAGTTTTTTTATAAATAGGCATTTAGTTATTTGAATAAAAATATTAAAGTTGAAAAAATATTGATGTGTTTGGTACATGAAATCTTGTTAAGCATTTATTTTGGGTCAAATAATTGAAATGCCCTTAAATCTCTTGACACTATTAAAAGCGAATTACTACGATATTTTGATTTTTATATTAAAATTTAAAATTAATTTCATAATTTTAAAAATACCCATAAAAATATTTATGCCTTTTTAATTAATTTCCAAGTTATAATTTCTAAGTTATAATTTAAATAAAAATTAGGCAAATTTTTCTTTATTTTTTAGGAGTATAATTGAATTTTTATTTATAAAATGATGATTATAATAATTTAAATGAATTAATACTATCTCGATTTTTTTAAATTTTAATTATTTGAAGATTAAAATAAAAGTAGCATAAAATTACTGTGAAATTTCAAATTCAATTTAAATAAACATAATGCAAAAATCAATATTTAAAAAATAAAAAGTTGATATCTGCAATTTTTAACTCTTGACTTTTTTTTCAAATCACTTTTCAATTTTTTTTAGATATTTTTTGATAAAATCAAACACTGAAAATTAAAAAATGCTAAAAAAAATAATTAGTTTTGATATGCTTTTAATAGGAATTAATACAGGGATGTTTTGTCTTTTCAACAGCATATCGTGAATCAGGTGTTTTCTTGTTTTTGCACATTCCACTCAACGTTATAGGATTCCCATTGTTCCTAGTTTGACATATTCCCTAATTAGCTCCCAATATGTTTCTTCATCTTCTTGTTCTGTTATTAGTCCTACAAATTGACCCGTTGCAACCTGCTCCGATCCATTCAACTGTTGAGTTTCTTCCTGGATTTGAAGGTCGTCTTCCTTTTCATCTTGAAACCGGAGTTTAGATTCTTTCCTTCCTTTTTTTTTTTTTAAAGCTTCTTAAAGAGAATTAATTAGCATTACAAGTGGATCCAGAAGATATTTTGAAAAGAGCAAATATGTTTAATGGCTCATAGTAATTAGGGATTACAGCATAGCAGAGAGGATATTAATTTTTAAATTTATTTCTCATCCGATTGTTCAATATTCATATTAAATTTAGCAAATCTGGAGAAACAGCCATGGGCCAACTGTGGTAGGAAGAAGAAAGGGGTAAAACGAGGAAGAAAAAGTAATACATATACTACATTTGCCAAATAGTTGTTTTCAAAATTTAAGAGATAATTGGTCAAATTTTTTTTGATTCTAGCAAATCTTATTTTAGCAACTAAAATGAAACAGCGAAGTATTTATAAATGACTAATAGGTCTTTTTTGTTATTATTTTTATTAATTCAGCTTCTTCTAATCTTTCTAACTAATTAAAGTTAAAGAAAGGTTTGAAATAACACTAAGCATTTACATGATCAGGTATGTAGGTGTGGGGTAAAGAAAGAGGAAAAACAGCTATTTTATTACTTTGTATTAAATCAGAATCAGACCCAGAAAATGATCCTCTTATATTGTGGCTCACTGGAGGATTAGTTCTCTTCCTTCAATGGTGTCGTCTATGAAATTGGTAAGTGTAATTGGATTTAGTGTTTTATATCAAAATATTAGATTCGGATAAACTCGATATCAGTACTCTGCATTCATCCATATTAATCATAAAAAAATTATTTGTAATTTATCTTATGAATGACTTGATTATATAAATATACTTTTACAATCTCCAATACATAAAAGCCTAATGTTTGCAGGGCCATTATATTACAAACAAAAAAAGTATAATGGGAGCCTACCAACGCTTGGAGTGACTCAAACTCATGGACCAAGGTAATAACTACTCCAACAAGCTAAGAATATATACTAACTAATTACATCGATCTATGATTCTTGTATATCTTTAATAGTTTAAGGTGAATTTGAATTATATTTAGTATAGGGATTTTTTCTCTAAATTTATTAGGTTGCAAACATAATTTTCTTAGAGCAACCTGTAAATACTGGATTTTCTTATGGAACAACACCAGAAGCAATGAATGTCACTGATGTTGATGCATGTAGGCACATCTATGAATTTTTACTCAAGGTATGTATTTGATACAATTTGCACTCAATTGTTATAATGCAATTAGAATATGTTAGAAAATTTCGAGGCTAATTATTTCGGGATGAAATGAAAAATGAATTTATGAAATTGGAGAAATTTTAATTGCGAAATGAACCATGATTTTCCTTCCCTTGTGATATCACTTATCGATGATCACTCTTCTTCTTTATTAGTTGTCGGTGAGATGCTAGTACGTATTTGCTCTCGAGGGAACAAAACTAGCTCTATAATTTGATGACTTATTCAGTATGTGGGTAATCATCCTAGGAGCAAGTCTCATTCTAGTTAGGATTCTTTATTTGGAGATCGAGGCGGGTTTCATAGCTCCATTCGGAGCTTTCAACTCATCAAACTCTTTGAGCAAGCTGCCTCATGACATTTGACTAAGTTGAAAAGTATCAAATTAGGTATCGGGCCTAACTCACGCACCAATAACTAGCTCAAATGGAGGAGAATTGTCCGGTCTTATAAGGAGTCCACTGATCTCGTCTCAGTCTAATGTGAATTCCATTTTATTCATCACGCGCACCTAGAGGACATTCTTTTATCAGGGTTTCCACTATACGGTACGGAGCGTGACATTCAAAGGAGATTGCCCAAATCTTATAATGAGTCAATAAATCTCGTCTTGATCCAATGTGTGGTTCCATTCCATTCATCAACAAAAAGCAGAAAATATTTTTGTTTCTCTTCTTTATTAGTTGTTAATCGAGCACTAGTATGCGTAGGGCTCTGCAAATTAACGGTTAAACCAATGTCACAGACCGATAATTAGGTTATTGAATTAATAATTCGGGTTATTTATTTAACGGTTTGATTATCGGTTCGTTGTCCCAAGTTATTGGTTATTGGTTTGAGATATCGGTTTGACCACTTTTTTAAAGGGTGAAGCTTGATAACTTAATAATAATTTAGTAAGTTGTAATTTTAGCCTTCAATATATAAAATATTCTAGCAAGAAAATGAATCGGGTGTTGATGACAAATGAGGGGGATGTTATTCAAATCTTGATTAAAATTGATTGCTTTAGTTAACGGTAATTCTATATGCTCTTTCTTTTGTCACCCACTTTTTCTAGCTAAACATATTTATAACTTACGAACATTTTCATGTGAGATCTTGATTAACCCAATAATGCGAATCGATAACAATCAATAACCGATTAACCAATAATCGATTAGCCAATATCTTAATGGTTCTATAATAATTTAGCATGTCTACAAACCGATAATCTTTAAAACCGGAGCAGACGGTCTGATATAAACCCCTAAGTCGTGTCGCTCTCGAGAATGAAACTAGCACTATAATTTCTAATCGCCTATTCAACATGTGAGTGATCTTGCCCCTATGAAAGTAAATCTGTTCTAGTTGTAATTCTCTTTTGGAGGTCGAAAGAGAGATCCCGAAATAACATAGTATCTTCGTCTAAATCTTTCAACCGATCAAGCTTTTTGGGCAACCACCTCAATCCTCATAACATCTGGCTAAGTTGAAATTTAGGGGTGGCAGATGAATTATTTGAGTTAAGTTTGAGTGATTAAAATAGGTTGAAGCAATAAATAGATCATTGTCAAACCTTCCTCAAAGTTGAGATAGGCTAAGATAGGTTGGAGTATGTAAAATGCGTTAAACAATGGGTCATAGTCTAATACGCCAACTTGACCCCATCATGTTTATAATTTTTAAACTTACATTTTATGATTTCATCTAAAATAAAAAGAAACCTTGACTCAAGGACCAAAGGTATATTCATGAAACTCCTTCGCACGGTCGGGAATTGCCCATGACTCAAATGGGCGTGGCTCACGTGCCATATTAAGAAATTAGGTTTTGGACCTAACTCACCCCAAAAGTTAGCTCAAGGGAAAAGATTGCCCAAATCTTATAATGAGTCAATAAATCTCGTCTTGATCTAATGTGTGGTTCCATTCCATTCATCAACAAAAAGCAAGAAAATATTTTTTTGTTTCTCTTCTTTGTAGTTGTCAATCGAGCACTAGTATGTGTAGAGGCTTTGCAAATTAACAGTTAAATCAATACCTGAACCTATAATTAGGTTATTGGATTAATAATTCGGGTTATTGATTTAACGGTTTGATGCTCCGGTTCGTTGTCCCAGTTATTGCGTTATTGGTTGTTATCGGTTTGACCACTTCTTTTTTAAAGTGAACCGATAACCCAATAATAATTTAGTAAGTTGTAATTTTGCTTCAATATATAAAATATTCTAGCAAGAAAATGAATCGGGTGTTGATGACAAGTGAGGGGGATGTTATTCAAATCTTGATTAAAATTGATTGCTTTAGTTGCGGTAATTCTATATGCTCTTTCTTTTTGTCACCCACTTTTTCTAGCTAAACATATTTATAACTTACGAACATTTTTGTGTGAGATCTTAGCAGTTAACCCAATATGAATCGATAACAATCAATAACAGAGTCAACCAATAATCGATTAGCCAATATCTTAATGGTTCTATAATAATTTAGCATGTCTACAAACCCGGAAATGGATCTTTAAAACCGAACCGAACAGATCGATATACACTAAGTGCATTATTAAGCTCTCGAGAATGAAATTCTTACTATAATTTCTAATCGCCTATTCAACATGTGAGTGATCTTGCCCCTATGAAAGTAAATCTCATTCTAGTTGCTTCAATTCTCATTTGAAGTCGAAAGCAATATATGATATCTTCGTCAAATCTCAATGATCAAGCTTTTCCAAGGCATACCTATGAATCCTCATAACATCTGGCTAAGTTGAAATTTAGGGGTGGCGAATAATTATTTGAGTTAAGTTTGAGTGATTAAAATAGGTTGAAGTAATAAATAGATCATTGTCAAACCTTCCTCAAAGTTGAGATGAGCTAAGATAGGTTGGAGTATGTAAAATGCGTTAAACAATGAGTCATAGTCTGTCGCCCAACTTGACCCCATCATGTTTATAATTTTAAACTTACATTTTATGATTTCATCGTAAAAGAAACCTTGACTCAAGGACCAAGGTATATTCTAGCTCCTTCATACGGTCGGGGGTGCCCACACTTGACTCAAATGGGCGTGGCTCACGATACCATATTAAATTAGGTTTGGACCTAACTCACCCCAAAAGTTAGCTCAAGGGGAGAAAGATTGCCCAAATCTTATAATGAGTCAATAAATCTCGTCTTGATCTAATGTGTGGTTCCGTCCATTCATCAACAAAAAGCAAGAAAATATTTTTTTGTTTCTCTTCTTTATTAGTTGTCAATCGAGCACTAGTATGTGTAGAGTGTGCAAGTGCGGAATTAAATCAATACGAACCTATAATTAGGTTATTGGATTAATAATTAGATTTATTGATTTAACGGTTTGATGTCGATTCGTTGTCCCAAGTTATTGCGTTGTGGTTCTATTATCGGTTTGACCACTTCTTTTAAAGTAGACGATAACCCAATAATAATTTAGTAAGTTGTAATTTTAGCCTTCAATATATAAAATATTCTAGCAAGAAAATGAATCGGGTGTTGATGACAAGTGAGGGGGATGTTATTCAAATCTTGATTAAAATTGATTGCTTTGGTGCGGTAATTCTATGCTCTTTCTTTTGTCACCCACTTTTTTCTAGCTAAACATATTTATAACTTACGGGCATTTTCATGTGAGATCTTAGCAGTTAACCCAATAACGAATCGATAACAATCAATAACCGATTAACCAATAATCGATTAGCCAATATCTTAATGGTTCTATAATAATTTAGCATGTCTACAAACGTATCTTTAAAACCGGAGCCGAACAGATCGATATACACCCCTAAGTGCGTGTCGCTCTCGAGGGAATGAAACTAGCACTATAATTTCTAATCGCCTATTCAACATGTAGAGTGATCTTGCCTATGAAAGTAAATCTCATTCTAGTTGTAATTCTCTATTTAGAGGGTCGAAAGAGAGATCCGAAATAACATAGTATCTTCGTCTAAATCTTTCAACCCATCAAGCTTTTTGGGCAACCACCTCAATCCTCATAACATCTGGCTAAGTTGAAATTTAGGGGTGGCGAATGAATTATTTGAGGATTGGTTGAGTGATTAAAATAGGTTGAAACAATAAATAAATCATTGTCAAACCTTCCTCCAAAGTTGAGATGAGCTAAGATAGGTTGGAGTATGTAAAATGCGTTAAACAATGGGTCATTAAACAATGGGTCATAGTCTAATCTGCCCAACTTGACCCCATCATGTTTATAATTTTTAAACTTACATTTTATGATTTCATCTAAAATAAAAAGAAACCTATAAAACAACCTAAGCAGTAACCATTTCAATTTTACCATTTCTTATGTAGGTCTTTTTGTTGTTGCTTGCAATGTCCCAAATTTTAAAGTAAATACACTTTTTTAATTTCTCACCCGATGTTATGTACCTGCTTTAAAACCTCAACTTTTTGAATTCACATCTCGTAATATTCAATCTTCCTACCATAATTTTTTTCATATGCAAAATTCAAATCCAAGACCCATTTGATTACCCAAAACTGAAAGAATATGAACAAAAAAATCTATACGAATATTATTCCATTGGTGAAAAAGATAAAGAATAAAATTCATTGTTAGATTATCTACGGAACATTAACAATTTATATTTATATTTAGACAATTTTTATGGTATGAAGAACTGCATCAATACAAATTTGTAACTTACTCTTTCTTTAAATCTGTACCCTTTTTTTACTATTCTTTTTTCTTAACAAAAAGTAACTAATAATAATTGTAGTAATTAATATATATAGAAATATATGATAATAAAAAAATAATTATTATTCATATGTAAAAATTGTAATCTAGAGTTAAACCTTAAAAGTTAAAATTAAGCATTTTTATGGATTAAGAATTAAGACGAGCATCATGATAGATGTTGAGATCGAGCAGAGCTACATCAGAGAATACTAATGTTGCTTAGGCCATTGATGCTTGTGATGAAAAGAGAGAGTTTGAATTTGGGATTGAAAACTCAAGTATTTCATTCAATAGCAATGCCCAGTTATATACACAGAAAGTAGAAGGAAGAAAAATATCTATTGCCTAAGTGACAGCTAATCAAAAACAACTAAGTGGACAACTAACAGATTGTAACTAACTAACAACTCTACTAACTAATTATGCTTATTCAGCATTACAAATAATTAGTCCTCAATAATAGATATATTTGGGCTATTAATTTTTGATGGGTCAATTTGGATTAACCCAAATTAATCCATCATCTAAATCACTCTAGCCTATCCGTTAACATCTAGACAGGTTATACGGGTTATATAGATTTGAACTAATTTTACCACTTTATTGAAAATGGAATTTATTTTTTTTTTGTTTCTAACATTATTTTAGATTATCTAATTAAATCATTAATTGCAGTGGCTCGTTGATCATCCAGAATTCAGTTCAAATAATTTTTATATGGCCGGAGATTCATATTCCGGTATCATTGTTCCACGTGTTGTCCAACTGATATCAGATGGTAACTATAATTAACTTCATCTAATCCTAATTTTATGCATTCAACTACAGAGCTTTCTCGTTAATTACCCGGTTAACTATATGTGCTTTATTTTACAGTTTATTTTTATTACGAGTCACATGATGTAATTGTAGGAATTGAAGCAGGCAACAAGCCTTTGATTAACCTTAAGGTTTCTATTTTAATTAATGTGTTCATTCTTTTCTTAATCTTTTTTAATTAGTAATGAAATTATCAGCCTAATCTTTGTCATTTGTTTTTAATTATAATTTCAGGGTTATTTACTTGGAAATCCTTTGACGTTTCCTGAAGAAAAAAATTTTGTGATGCCTTTTCTTCTTGGCATGGGAATCATTCCTAATGATCTTTATCTGGTTAGTTAATTTCCACTAATATTATTTTATTCAAGTAATCATTAACTTATAATGTTTTTGGGAAATTAAACGTGCTAGTTTTTCTTTAAAAAGTACTACTTATTTTATAAATATTAGCACGTTTGGTCAAATTTTTAAAAAGTATAGAATGAATAGGTTAAAATATATTTAAACTATATTATTTTCGCGAGTTTCATATCTCAATTATTCAGTGTTTTCATAATATATTTGAACTATCGCGTCCTATATTAAAATACATCTCGCTGTTGAGCTGACTAAATATTTGAAATTACTTGATAATAAGCGCGTGAGAGCTTGAATATCACATAAAAATGGGTTCACCTTGCGTTTTTAACAACTAATAGCTTAGGTATGTAATGGAAATATTGAATAGTTGAGATATGAAACTAAAAAGATGTGATAAGTTAGGTGTATTTTAACCTATTCAGATGAAAATATTTATCCATATGGAGTACCGCTTGATACCCTTTCTTAACAAAATAGAGCGTGTACATTAGCACCATTAGATAATACTCAATGAAGTATGTTTTAACACATAGTAGATAATGATAATTTAGGTAGATAAAAAGAACAATGTATAATGAGGGGTGGAAAAAAAAAGAGATTTATATGTGATTTTAACAATTAACTAAAAAAACATAAGCGATTTTAAATAGTAATAGAAGTTGTTTTTCATAAACCGAAAAAAGTCATCAACACTTTTTGAAAGTTTGGAAAAATGTAAAAAGTGATGCTACGATACATATAAAAATATTTTTTAAATTAATTAATCAAACACAAATTATTACTCTTTAATTTTATTTTTTTTAATTTTAAAAGTACTTACATCAAAATATTTTTCAAATTAAATAAATTTAAAAGGTCAGTCCAAGTTAATAATATTGAGGTATTAATTTTTATCCTAGACTTTTTCTTTCCTTTACATTATTAATAATTTTGCCACAACAGTCACTGGTGCAAAATTGCAAGGGAGAATACAGAGAGGACTTTGCTCCCGCTAATGTTCAGTGCAACCAGGATCTAGATATTGTGGACGAGGTTAATATTTTCTTAAGTACAATTATTATTTCAGATTTCCTTAATTAATTTGTGTTGTTGTAATTAATTTGTTGAATTTGCTAATTTTTTGTAGCTGTTGACCAATATTAATGATCAACATGTTTTAGAACCCGTATGTGGATCAGAAACTGAATCTCCAAGGCCATTTCTATCTGCATTTCGAGGGAGAAGAAGATCTCTTAAGGAGAATTCCATCTCATCCATTTGTTATGGAAGTCTTGTAAGTTTATCGAAGCTAAAAATTTACCTATATTCATTTCGTGTTTACGTCAAAATTAATTTACTTTATCATACTTGAGTAGTAATAAAAGGGTGAATAGATTAAAATTTCTTGAAATTATTATCATTTTGCGAGTTCCATACCTGAATCATGGGGTACCTCTGTTATTTCTAGTTATCTCTCTCTTTATATTAAAAGAATAAAAATCTTTTGAGTTGAATATGTGACAAATATTTTTAAATAAGATGAACAAAGTCTTGACAATGTATCCATTTAACAGTTTATGTATAAAACTTGAAAAAGAAAAAAGTGATTGTTTAGGGGGGAAAATCACGTGTACTACCACTTAAAACTTTCTGAAGGAGTTTTCCGAGCGTTATATTTTACGTATCATGTCATATTTCTCTAGATCTTAATATGAATTCATGGTAATTTAAAAGAATAAAGAAAACATTAGATATGAAACTCACAAAATATTATCATTGATTTAGTAAAAATATCAAATATAAATAATTTTTTATCTTTCCTCTTGTACATGTCTTTGACATATAAAAACAACATAAGAAAGATAATAGGAGTAATTGGAAATTTTAAACTTGTAATATAACAAGTCAAATTATTATATTTGGGGTAAAATAATTTTTGAGTTAATTTCTTAGATGGTCACTCAACTAAGGATGATTTACTCAGAAAGTCACTTTTCTTTGTGATATAACTCAAAAATCAGTCAACTATAGGTGTTTCACTCACAAAGTTACTCAACCAATCAAATAAATTTTTGTTTTGATATAGTATTTTTATTTTAACCCAAATTTATAAAATAAAATAAAAACTATCTATTTTAACCATTTTATAACCTGCCTCATTTGACCCGACCTGATAATTATCGTTTAAACTCTTAATTATTGTTTTAAAAATTGTTGTTGCTTGATAAGTGTAGTCACTCTTCAATTAGTTGAGTACGAAGTATTCACAAAGGAAATCTTAAAATTCCAAACAATTTGTTGTAGCACTGAAATTTTTAAAAAATAATTTTAAAAAAATACAAATAAAGAATGCAGAAAGAGCCTGAATGCAGGGTAAAATAAAAAGATAATATAGTATTAGCGGGTTGGGTCAGATGGGTCGGGTTAATAAAATGGATAGTTTTTATTTTTTATAAATTTTGATTAAAATAAAAATACTATATCAGAAATAAATAAATAAATGAAAAGATTATCAGATTTGTTAAGTGACTTTGTGAGTAAAACACTAATAATTGAATGACTTTGTGAGTGAAACACCAATAGTTGAGTGACTTTTAAGTTATAAAGCAAAGAAAAGTGACTTTCTGAGTGAATCATCCTTAGTTGAGTGACTTTTAAGTTATAAAGCAAGAAAAGTGACTTTCTGAGTGAATCATTCTTAGTTGAGTGACTTTTAAATTATAAAGCAAGAAAAGTGACTTTCTGAATGAATCATCCTTAGTTGAGTGACTATTTGAGAAATTAACTCAATAATTTTTATAATTGCAGGTTGATAGACACGACCTTTCAAATCATTGGGCAAATGACCCTCGAGTCCAAAAAGCTCTTCATGTTCGAAAGGTTTGCGATTACACAACGATTTGTGTTTGATTAAAATTATTTTACAAAATATATAGAAATTTATATTTGAATACTATTTTTAGTAAATATCTTTAAGTATTAAATTGCGAAAAAAATGGTACATAT
>JACEIK010007326.1:0-77120 GCA_018107945.1 Datura stramonium
CTAGACATGTTCGTCATTGTATTTATTGATGACATTCTGGTATACTCCAGAAGTGAGGAAAAGCATGCTAACCATCTGAGGATAGTGCTGCAGACGCTCAGAGACCGCCAATTGTTTTCTAAGTTCAGCAAATATGAATTCTGGTTGAAGTCTGTGACTTTCCTTGTTCACGTGGTCTCGGGTGATGGTATTCAGGTAGATCCTCAAAAGATAGCAGTGGTGAAAGACTGGTCAAGACCTACTTCCCCAACCAAAATCAGAAGTTTCTTAGGTCTAGCCGGTTATTACCAACATTTTTTGGAAGGTTTTTCCTCTATTGCATCTCCTCTGACTAGGTTGACTTAGAAAAAGGTGAAATTTCAGTGTTCAAATACATGTGAGAAGAGTTTCCAGGAGTTGAAGACTTGACTCACTACTGCTCTGGTGTTAACCTTGCAAGAAGGAACAAATGGGTTTGTAGTGTATTGTGACGCTTCCAGAGTTGGACTTGGTTGCATTCTGATGCAGCGGACAAGGTGATAGCTTACGCCTCTAGATAGCTCAAGGTTCATGAAAAAACTATCCGACTCATGACCTTGAGTTGGCGGCAGTGGTGTTTGCTTTGAAAATATGGAGGCACTACCTTTATGGGGCTCACGTGGATGTTTTCACCGATCGCAAGAGCCTTCAGTTTGTGTTCAATTAGACAGATTTAAATCTTCATCAGAGAAAGTGGGTGGAGCTATTGAAGGACTACGACATGAGTGTAATGTACCACCCGGGAAAAGACAATGTGGTGGATGATGGCCTAAGAAGGATGTCTATGGGGAGTGTGGCTCATGTTGAACAAAGCAGAAAAGAACTGGCAAAGGATATTCACAAGTTAGCTCGGTTGGGAGTGTAGTTGGTTGATACAGCTGAAGGCGAAGTAGTGGTACAGAATGGATCAAATTCCTCGTTAGTAGTTGAAGTTAAGTCAACGCAGGATGAAGATCCCATACTGCTTAAGCTAAAGAAGGCAGTTCTCAGAAAAGAGGTGGAGGCTTTTTTCAAAGGGGGAGATGGTGTACTCCGTTACCAAGGTAGATTATGCGTACCAGATGTGGGTGACTTGAGATAGCAGATACTAGATGAAGCACACAGTTCGAGATATTCTATCCACCCAAGTGCTACTAAGATGTACTGTGATCTACGGGATATCTACTGGTGGAACAACATGAAACTAGATATAGAAGAATTTGTGGCTAAGTGCCCGAACTTCCAATAGGTTAAGGTGGAACATCAGATACTGGGGGGTATGACTTAGGATATTAGCATACCCACATGGAAGTGGGAAGAAGTGAATATGGACTTTATCACAGGTCTACCTCGTACTCATCGACATCATGATTCAATCTAGGTGATAGTAGACAAGATGTCCAAGTCAGCACATTTCCTCCCAGTTAAAACTACAAACTCAACCGAGGATTATTCTAGGCTTTATATCTGAGAGTTGGTTAGATTGCATGGGGTTCCCTTGTCAATTATTTCAGATAGAGGTACCCAGTTCACCTCACATTTATGGAAGTTATTTTATAAAGGACTCGGTAACCAGGTCAAGATCAACATAACTTTTCACCCACAGACAGATGGACAAGCTGAGCAGACTATCCAGACCTTGGAAGATATGTTAAGAGCATGTATGATCGATTTCAAGGGAAGTTGAGATGATCACTTACCTCTCATCAAGTTTGCGTACAACAACAGCTACCACTCAAGTATCCAGATGGCCCCATTTGAGGCATTACATGGTAGGAGGTGTAGGTCTCCTATAGGGTGGTTTGAGGTTGGTAAAGCTACCCTGATAGGGCCAGACTCAGTTCATGAAGCTATGCAGATGGTGCAACTTATCATGGAGAGGTTGAAAACAGCGCAAAGCTGACTGAAATCCTATGCTGATGTGAGGAGAAGAGAGTTAGAGTTTGTAGTGGATGATGGGGTTTATCTGAAAATTTTACCCATGAAAGGGGTGATGAGGTTTGGGAAGAAAGGAAAACCCAGTCCGAGATATGTGGGAGCCTACAAAATTCTGAAGCGAATTGGCAGTGTCGAATATGAGTTAAAACTACCTCCAGAGTTAGCATCTGTGCACCTAGTCTTCCATGTGTCACTATTGAAGAAGTGCATCGGTTATCCAACTTCAGTTGTGCCACTAGACAGTGTGGGAATAAAAGATATTCTCTCTTACGAAGAGGTCCCAGTTCAAACCTTGACCGTCAAGTTCGTAAGTTGAGAAATAAGGAAGTTGCTTCAGTGAAAGTCTTGTGGAGGAATCAACTAGTTGAGGGAACCACATGGGAGGCAGAAGCAAACACGATGGCCAGATACCCTCACTTATTCCCTTCCAGTCCAGTTCCAACATCAGGTACTAAATCCCTCCTCAGTACTCTATTCAGTTCCGTACTCATTAGCTCTATTCAGATTTTTTATGTGAATTCTAGCTACATCAGCTCTGTTAGCATGTGTAAGTCAGTTCAGAGTCAGTTACTCCTTTAAAAACCAGCTCGTAGTCTCAGTCTAGGAATTGCAGCTTTTTTCCTAGTTTTCCAGCAGTTTTAGCCTTCATTTGAGGATGAATGATCCCAACGGAGAGATATTGTAACACCCCGAAACTTTCCTAGACCAAACTCAGACCTTACAGGAAAAAAATCCATAAGAAAACTAGAAAAGTTGCCTTAGAATGACTAAGACAACGAGTCGTGGTTAGCACCAACAACTTATTGTGTCAGTCGTGGTCAGCCTTGCATGGTCCTTCGGGAACCCAGGGGACATGGAACGACCCGTTGTGAGAAACAACGAGTCGTCCTATCTCTTGTTGGTTCCCCAGTTCAGAACTCCTTTTCCAGGACCCCACGACTCAACCAATGAGTCGTCATTTGATATAATGACTCGTGGTGTGAGTCATTAGTTGAGAGTCCCAAAAACCCTCTTTAGTGACAACGAGTGGTAGCAACAACCCGTTGTACCACACAACGAGTCATTGTGACCACCCTTGTGTCAAGCCAGGGTTTTTATAAATTTTTCCAGTGAAGGTAACGACTAAGTTATAAAAGTGTCGTGACAGTTTAAAGAACGTCAATCATACTTATAAATTGAATACTACTGAATATACTGAGTACTAACAACATTATTGAGATTGAACACACTAAAAGCATTGACTTTCCATTTAAACTATCTATGCTAAAATTCATAATTTCAAATGGAAAATATCATGATAATATAATAATTTTGTCTGAACTCCAAATCATATAAGTTCATTAAAAAATTATGCTAAAGATCAGGGCTAGGAAATCACACTGTGTAAATGAACCCAAGACATGAATTTCAACTAATAATAGACATGAAAGTTTAAAGCATCATCAAAATTAAAGAATTCTTAAGTTGACTGAAAAACCCTAGCTTCTAATCTTCTACAAGGCTAGAAATAATAGAGTTTTTTGACAATAATTTGGGATACAATGGGGAAAAGGAACCCTTGTTGAAGTCCCACATACCTGAAGAATAAATCCCAGAGAATTAGCTTAGAAACTCTGAGAAGATATGAATGCCCTAGTTCCTGGATTGAGAGAAAAACTCTGAACTTTACGTACTTCTTCTGTAAGTCTAGGAGAGAATAAGAGGAGAATGTCGATCAATACCCTTAATTCTCCTCTAAACACACCCCGAAATGACGTAATTTAGGTGTTAGGAGCTTAGGATTTTACAAAAATGCCTCTGGGTAACCGTTTCAAAATCTGACTGTCGAGATCCAACGGGGCTCACAACGAGTCATTGGTTGTGACCACGACTCATTGGTGCTAGTTGTCATTTCTGGCTTGGAAATTTCCTTCTTCTGGATTCTCACAACGGACTACAAAATAAATCGTTGGTCGGAACAACGGGTTGTTGTCACTACTCATTGTCGCCACTGGACATTCTAAACAGGTTCTGGACTTTGACCTACGGATAGGAACAACCACAACGAGTCATTGGGTCCACTCGTTGCTACTGGGAGAGTTTTGAACAGTTTCTAGATTCCCCCAATGGACGAACAGAATGACCCATCATCGGAAACAACAGGTTGTTGTTACCAACTGTTGTCACTAGAGAGATTTCTAACTGTTTATGGATTTTCTCTAACGGCTCCCTACGACGAGTCATTATACCCGTCAATGACTCATCATCTGACTCATTGTTTGGAGGACAGATTTGAAAGGTTTTCTGGGTATTACAAGAACAGGTTGAATGAAGACACGTTACTTGACACAACAGGTCATTGTATCACTTGTTAGTCTAAGGAATGAAGACTGCAAGGCTAACAATGGGCCGTTGTTACTGACAACTACACGTTGGTTGAGTCGTTCTGAGATAAAAAATTTCTGGTTTTCAATCAAAGATTGGGTTTGGTCTAGGGAAATTTTGGGGTTGATAACGCTCAAACTCACACCTCCTGCTGAAGTATGAAGTGGATATTGTCAATGAATAACCCAACTAGAGGTTCGGATCGAACCCACAGGGAATATGAAAGATCTAGACTAATGTCGGTAAGTGAACTTATTGGTTAGTTACTCCAACTTTGGGGGTTTTAAGAGAAATAAAAATTAAAAACAATGATTGAAATTGTGATGTAAAATCAAGAGTTAAGACTAACTAGGGTTTGTCTTCCATATGGGTTCATAACTGTTTCGGGTATACACACGTGATCAATACTAATGCTTACTTGTAGAACTGATAACTAAGGTTCTTCCAAATGACTGGTTCGTCCCTATTGGATGACGATACTCAATCACCGGGTTAGGTCTCATGAGTAGTTTCAAATTATCCGTTATCAATTTGTTCCAAGTTTAACTATCCTGCCACCACAACTCAAGTTAATACAATGATCATCAAGATCAAGACTTTGTTGTAATTCTCTTTTCCTAATCTCTACCTCTCTAGGCTCAAACAAGCAAAGAATTCGGGCAAGTACTAACATTGTACACCGTTAAGAAACATTTAATTATGAATAAAATACAATACAAGCGTTTTTTGCATTGGTTTCGAATCATTTTTGTGCAACCCTAGCTCATTAACCCACCATGGTTCCCACAAACCTAGCTATGGAGGTTTTAGCCTCTCATAGTTGCAAGGTTGTGATATGCATTCATAATTATACACATAAATCAATACTTACAATTGTAGATGAGAGAAAAACTTCATTGATTATATCCGAAATAACTCAAGAATAATTCACAAAGATCAAGAAGAAATCAAGAAAAGGTTGATCACAAGTCAATCAACTCAATTCTATGTTGTCTCTCTATTCTCTCACGTTCTCTAACATCTTATTATGTCCCTCCTTGAAAATAAAATATAAAAAGTATTTATACAAACATAAGAATCCTTTTTCTAAGCCAACAGGGTAAATTTCCATAACTGGTGCCGCCTGATCCACGATGAATCCTACGACCAGTAGCAGGATTGTACGGGTCATACCTGCTATCCGTATGTCCTCGGCTTGCTGAAATTTGGCCAAGTGTTGGGCCTTGGTAAGGCTCGTACATGCTTTCTACGAGTTGTACTGTTCGTCCGTGGCTTGACTCTGAGAACTCTCAATTTTTCTGAAGTTTGTCACGAGTGTGATAGTACGACTTGTATCTTGCCGCCACAACTCGTACTGTCTATTCGTGTCAGGAGTCAGACTCTTGTGCAATTTTTCTGAATATTTCCACGACTCAATGTTATGCCTCGTACCAGTGTTGTACACTCGTATTTAGAGTCGTGGGTTGCACTCTTCACAACTCAGCCATCTGAAACTTTTCACGATCTTCAGTATGGCTCGTAGCATCAACCTACGGCTCGTACTGAGACTTGTGTGTTTAGCCTATTTTCTGCACTTTCAGGATATCCTTTGCACATTCTTTCTCCAACACCTATTTGTCCTGTAATTAGAGAAAAAGTGCCTTATATCCAAATAAACACAACTAAGTCCATGCTATTTTCTTAGTTTTGAGTGTCGAAAGTGTTGTAAACTCACAAAATATAAACACCCAAAGAAAAAAAATAAATACGACACTCAACTAGAAAATAAACCTAGGATACTACAGTCAATACCAAACAAAATTTGCACTTTATATTCAACAACTTTAGACCCTTCTTCCATGAACCATGATCAGCTAATGTACCACAAGAAACCACAAAACATGCTAAGCAGGTATCAAGACATGTCATCTAGCTATCAACAGGAAATCAAGTCATCGCCGATGCTTTTCACATAGAACAATGGTAAAAGTAAACATAACCCATGCACCCTCACAACAAATAAAGTTCTACTCACAGATATAGTGTCAGATATTGCATGGGACTAAACAAGAGAGACTCTCACTCTCATAAAGAAGTTTCAAGTATTGTATATCAGATACCATAGGCTTGCCCTTATTTTATCTGCTTTGGTCTGTCAGATGGTCAGATTAGGATCACTATAGGACTTTCCATGGCTGGTAATGTAGACTTTAGGGCTGGAGATGATAAATATGAGAGATTTTTAAGTGACTAACCCTTCCTTGGCACTACATACATTGGTTGCGCCGTTCACCTATTTCACCCCTTTTTTTTTCTTTTCATCCTTTTCCTCCCTTTTCACCTCTTTTGTATGCATTTATATGGGTGTGGTGTATTTTCAACCTTTTCAAGCATTATATATATATTTTTTTGAACTTTCTTTTACCAAGTTTTCAACTTTTTCATCTCATCTTTTTTTTCTTTTTCATCTGTCACACCTCACCTCATTTTTCACTTTTTCTCTTTTCTTTCCCTTTTTCTCGTTCCCACCATTTATGCACCCCTACTCTAGCCACTCTCAACTTAGGCATTTTACCTATGTTGAGGTTCGCAATGCCCAAGGAAGGATCGGGGCCAAAACAGGTTCTTTATAAAGAAATGGGTACAGTTCATTCGTTAATAAAAGAAAAATGGTCTATTAAAAGTGAGATTAACAAAAAACGGCTTATGATCATATCCTAACCAACCATCCTTAGCCTATGAAAAGACCAACTAGGCAAGTTCTAGATCTTCAACACAGTACTGAACTAAATATCAAACCTCACTCACTCATGGCACATGATTTATATTCACTTTACTTGTCTGGTTTATACATGGCTTAACAAAACTACTCATGCTAATACACTAAATGACATCAAAAGATCCATAGAAATCATGCATGTAGTCACAAATACATAGCTAATGCATCAAAAATTTTAAACAAGGTCAATTTTTCAGAAATTCAAAACTAGTGCACTTTCATTGGCTGAGTACTCCTAAGCTATTTTCTAATTAAACAAAAATTACAAAATAAGAAAATAAAATCCTTAACATGCCGGTTCTACTATATAGCATGCCCGAGAAAAAAGAAAAACGGCAATAAAAATCCTCGAACGAATCCAGAAATCCCATAAATTACAAGTACACCCCCTCCCCTTTTTGAAAATTGTGCTTCGTCCCTGAAGCATGAACTACAAGAATAGAGGGAAGGGAACATACCTGTGGCTACTCAGATTTCACCATTCATGGGTTTCCTCCCATGCAGCACCTGATTTAACGTCACGACATAACGTTACTTTTGTGACTCTTCAGGCATCATCAAGGTATACTACTTATATTCCTCTTAATTCCACCATATCTCCCAGATACAACTTTATTCTTTGCCCGTTCACTTTGAACCTTTTTCCTTCTTTATTCTCAAGCTCAACTGCGCCGTATGGGGACATTTGTACCACTCTATAGGGTCCCATGCATCTAGATTTTAACTTCCCAGGGTGCAATCGGAGCTTTGAGTTGAATAGTAGGACAAAATCACCTAGGCTAAACTCCCTTTTTTCAATCTTCTTATCATGGTAAATCTAAATCCTTTCTTTATAAATGGCCGCACTCTCATAAGCTCTAAGTCGGAACTTATCCAACTCATTGAGCTGGTTAAGCCTTAGCTTGACAGCTTCATTCCAGTTCATATTCAGCTTTTTCAGATCCCATAGCGTCTTATGCTCTAGTTCGACCGGTAAATGACATGCCTTGCCATAAACCAGTTGGTACGAAGAGGAATCTATAACACCCCAAAATTTTTTTGGTGATTATTTGATGTTTTATGCTAGGTTAGGGAAAGTACGGGCTGTATATTGGTCGTAGGTGACAAGGGAAATGTGTACGATCAAAAAAATCAAAGAGTATGTGAAGTTCATAAGTAAGGGTCAACTTTAAACGACCATATCCCCAAATATATAATGAATTATAAGCCCCAAGACCTATCAAATTAAAGGTATTTGAGTCTAATTTTTAGAACATCAAACCTCTTGTCAATCGGAGTTTGGAGTTAGAAGTTATGGGCATTTACCAAACCATCGTGAGCGGTGACGCGGGCATGACGCCCTAGCGCCTCCACCGCCCTATTTACTTACAATTTGATTTTTCACTTGTAGAAAACATTTTTAGCTAAATCTAAATCGACCAGCTTGCTAAGGATTCCATTTCTCTCTCAATTCCATCATCTAGGACAAAGAAAATCAAGGAGGAACATCAAGAAAAGTTCAAGAAAATCACAAGATAAGTTGAGATTACCTTGCCAAGTATGTTAGGGGCTGTTTTGGATAGGGCTGTTTTGGAGCTCGTTTTGGCAAGGTTTGAAGAAGCTTTTATTCATTTAAAAATATATTTGGAATGCCTATATATTCATATTTGAGTAGGTGTAGAAATCAGGAGAAAAGGTAAGGATTTCTCCCCTTTTAAACCTCTCAAATTGCAAAGCGAAAATCTGGAAATTGGCAACTAAGTGAGCTGCCGATGGACTGTTTGTTAGATTAGTTTTGCTCATTTTCCTCAGGATTTTTGGCTGTTTCTTTTGCTTAAATTATACTATATTGAGGGGTAAATCACAGAAAAACTAAGGTTAAATTTCCTCTGTTTTCTCCCTCAAAAGTTAGAGAAAATTAGTTGAGAAAATGGCTAAATGTTGTTGATGTTGCCGTGTGTTGTTGCTGCGATTTTGACTCGCTTCCGATTAGTTATGTTGGCTGCAGTTTTTGATATAGATTAAGTTTGTTGTTGGCCTATAAAACCACTGGATTAAAGAGGTTTAAGGCTGATCATTGAGATAAGAAATCGGCTAGAGAAAAGTTCATCGGAAAAAGGTATGTAAGGCGTCCTGTCTATCATTCTTTTAAGCACGACGAAAAGTTGTGAATCGAATGAGGCAGAAAACTATTTAAAAGTATTGAGGCAGCATTTTAAGCTTCATTTCTTTAAAGTCCCATGTTTTATTGAGGATAAATGTTAAGATTATGCCTAGCCGAAGTGAGACACCTAAAGTGTGATATTATGTTGATTGTTGTCGTAGTTGTACATGGAGTTGGAGACCCCCTCGCTTGGGCATTGTTAGCTGGTCCTTGCTGTATGTCATGTGTATATATATGTGATGTTAATGTGTTTAAAGGTCTGGTTGCTAACTCAAATTGGTGAAAGAGCCAAGATGATGACGTGTAAACGATTTTAAGCCACGAAGACGCCTGAAACTATTGAGGGTAAAACGAGCTTACCAAATTGGGATTAACTTTTTATGGTTGTCCTTTATATTATGTGTGGAGCAGAAATATGTCAGGCCAAGGGGAGATTTCATAATCCCTTTCTTAAGCCGAACGACAAGCTAGGAGAGTTTCCCTGAAGTTCTAATGTGCCTTGGAGACGACCTATAAATTTTGTTGAAACCCTCTTAGGTTATCCGTAGTTCCTTATGAGTTATACAAGTTTTTAATACATGCATTTAAGTTCTATTTTCTAGCTTACATGTTATATATATTCAGCCCACTATGCATTACGAAGGAGTCCTATGTAGGCCACATGTTTAGTATTTGTCATTTCTATGTTTTATGTATTGAGTTGGTCCTCATATAAGCCATATCGGCTCCATTTATGATTTTGTCTAAGCTTTATTTATTTTACCCCGGTGTGGTACACCAACTGGAGGTCTTGTTATTTTACCTCAAAGGTGGTACAATCGGGCCGGATCTGAGTTTACCCCGTATGGTACACCTGCTGGAGGCATTTTTATTTTTACCCCGTATGGTACACCGACTCGGTGGCATTTTTATTTTTATCCCGATTTGGTACACTGGCCGGACGAATTGTATATAGATTTTATGGTTGGTCAGTTCGTTGGCATGTCGCTATAGTCTTTGTTGTGATTAGATGGTTGCATTTACACTTCAATAATGAGTTATTGTCGTGCTTCGATTTTCAGAATTTCGGGTTGTTACTACTCTTATTTCTGGCCTAGTTATCATTTTTGTCTTACATGTTTACGCTAAACTTTACATGTAGGTCGGGCCCGTCCTGCTCATTTCGGCTTTGTTTACTCAGAGAGGCCGATGTGGACTAGTTTGTATAATAGTGTGGGTTGTGTAGTCATATCGGTTTTTTTCATTACCTTGCTTAGTTTTATTATAGCCTTGTCGGCTTTCCAATAGGTATATATTTTTAATTTTCAAGGCATTATTGGCCCAAGATTTATCTTGGTTGGTTGTGATTGTAGTGGCTTGGTCAGCCTTAGTGTTACATTTATAGATGCTGTATAGCCGGCTTCTCGATCGACCATGAATCGAGTGCTAGTAGCACCTACCCTAGTTCTCAAGTGACAGACTTGGTATCGTAGCGAAGTCGTGTCCTAGGAGTTCACAGTCGTGTCTATTAGAGTCTTGCTTATGGTATATTTTGTACCATACTTATAATCAGGAGGCTACAGGACATTTAGGAATTGTTTCACTTCTTTTACTAATAGTTCATTCTATAGGTCGAGCTCATAAGTAATGTGATATCTAAATCGTGTTATTGTTTAAGAGTATTCCTATGACAAGGAATATGACTACAAGGTTGATTGGCAAAACGTTGGGAGGGTACTAGTCTCCCTCCAAAGGATCAGAGAGACAGTCGAGGCTCAGAGTGAATATCCCGCCCTGTATTATGCCTCCCGCACCGACCAAAGCAATGGCAGATAGACCTCACCTCCTCCCGCACTGCCAGCATTTCTGAGGGTAGTAGAGCGGCGCACTTCCCACGTTTGTGGTACCTCCAATTGTTCAGGAAGGACGTGGTCTCGAGGAGCCGCTCGCCTGATGGATCGTGATAGCCGTGCAGGTCAAGAGCGACGACTGGAGGCGATGGAGAGACATAGAGGCCAGACAACCGAGAGTTCCAGGCCCGCGAGTTCTTGGAGTTTGAGCCCTCCTATATTCACCGTATCGCACTGAATGGTGATCCTCGTGACTTTAATGATCGACTTATATGGGTGTTAAAGGTGATGCGGGCTACAGTGACTGAGGAAGTAGAGTTGGTGGCCTTCAGACTATGTGATGTGGCCAAATTGTGGTATCAGGCTTCTGGGCCTCGATCCAGAGGAGCCGATGCACCACCGCTGAGTGGGAAGCTATTTCTCCGAGGCCTTTATGCACCACTATCTACCCCGGAGCTTAGGACTGTGCTCGAGCTGAGCAGTTTTTGCACCTAGAGCAAGGAAGTATGAGTGTGCGTGAGTATTGTCTTCGGTTTAATTCTCTTGCCAGGTATGCTCCTTACATGGTTCGGACGGAGGATAGATTTCACGCCCTCGTGTCCATTCATATAGCTCTAGATTGCTTGGGGGTATCTACTTAGGAGAACATGGTCATTTCCAAGAATTCAGCTTTCGCCCAGAGGGCATAGGATTTGGTTCATCACTTACGGCATACTCAGAGACAAAGAGGAGTTAACGAAAGAGCTAGGATCGTGGGTCCTTATAGAGGGCCCAGGTGACCTGTGGGGCTCTGGCCATCTAGGCAGCCGCTAGCTAATAGGGAGTGCCCCACCTCAGTTTTAGGGACAGAAGGGACCAAGGCCCAGCTCCATCTAGCTCTCGACGACAGGAGTGGGCGGGGCAGAGGCGACCACCATTGCCGCCCGTCCCCAAAAGATGGGAAATCTCATTCAGGTCGTGTTGTTGTCAGGCAGAATGTATGTTATCGTTGTGGGTAGCCAGGGCACTTTATGTAGTATTGTTCAGATAGGGTGGAGGCAGATTAGGCACGATCAGCGGCTTGCCATCCTCTATCTGACCTCCTGCATCTGATCCTCGCCTAGCAACAGGCCGTGCGTGAGGCGTGAGGAGAGAGGCTTCTGCTCCCGGGGCAAACCTGCACTGATTTTATGCTTTAAGCCGACAGACCAGAGGCCTCACTCGATGTTGTTACAGTACTTTGACTATTTATTCTCGTGCAGTATATGTCTTACTTGGATCCTGGTTCTACAATCTATTATATCACACCATTGGTTGCGAGTCAGCTTTGAGACAAAGTCCTCGAGTTATTATCTATACCATTTGCCGTTTCTACGCCAATTGGCGAATCTCAAGTGTTAGCTAGACGAGTTTATCAAACCGCATGGTATTGGTATGTGATAGATCAACCTTACTGATCTAGTTGATCTTGAAATGGTTTATTTTGATGTCATTTTCGGTATGGATTGCTGGAGCCATGTTATGCTAATGTTGATTGCAACAGAGCTAAGGGTTGTTAGATTCAATTTTCCCTACAAAGCAATGGGAATGGAAAGGTAATGTCGCTATTCCTAAAGGTAAGTTTATTTCATACCTTAAGGCCAGGTTGGATATCCATGGCTGTATTTCTCCCTTGGTTTGGGTAAGAAACTTGAATGTGAGGCTACGACTCCAGTCAATTCCTATTGTAAATGAGTTCCCCGAGGTCTTTCCAAAGGATTTTCTCGAATTCCTCCCGAAAGGGAGATAGATTTTGCTATTGATCTATTTTCAAGTACTAGCCTTATATCGATCCCTCCTTACAGAATGGATCCATTAGAGCTAAGGGAATTAAAGGAGCAGTTGAGAGATCTGCTCGAGAAGGGATTCATTCGACCTAGTGTGTATCGCCTGGGGTGCACCACAAAGGTTTCAGGCGAAAGAAAGATGGGTCATTAAGAATGTATATCGACTATAGCAACTAAATAAGGTTATAATTAAGAATAAATACCCACTTCCCAGGATTGATGACCAATTTGATCAGTTACAGGGTGCCAAATGTTCTCAAAGATTGATTTTTAGATCCGGTACCATTAGCTATGGGTTAGGAAGTTAATATCCCCAAGACTGCCTTCAGAACTAGATATGGCCATTATGAATTCTTAGTGATGTCATTTGGTCTTACTAATGCCCTGTGCTTTTGCAGGACCCGATGAATCGGGTGTTTAGGCCTATTCTGATGTATTTGTGATCGTCTTCATTGATGATATTCTCGTTTATTCGCGATCCGAGGCCGAGCATGCAGTCATTTGAGAGCCGCATTGGCGACTCTACAGAGCACATATTATATGCTAAATTTTCTAAATATGAGTTTTGGCTAACATCTCAGGGCTTTCCTTGGTCATGTAATTACACCTTAAGGTATAAGAGTGGATAGTCCGAAGATAGAGATAGTAAAGACTTGGCCTGCACTTGAATCCTACAGAGGTTCGCAGGTTTCTAGGTTAGTAGGTTATTGTCGATTTATGGAAGGTTTTCTTCTACTATCGCCGCGACCATTGACAAAGTTGACTCATAAAGCGTAATGGTTTCAAGTGACGAGGCATGTGAGCCGGGGTTTTCAGGAATTGAAGGATAGGCCGACTTCAGCACTGGTCCCGACTCTTGTAGAGGGTGTCGAGGGTTATGTGGTCTATTGTGATGCTTGAGAGTTGGGCTAGTTGTGTTCTGATGCATCACGACAAGGTCATTGCTTATGCCTCTAGACAGTTGAGGAAGCACGAGCAGAATTATCCTACCCATGATCTTGAGTTGGCCACAATGGTATTTGCATTGAAGATTTGGCTCCATTACTTTTACGGAGTACATGTTGATATCTTCACAGATCATAAGAGCCTCCGGTATTTGTTTCAGCAGAAGGAGTTGAATTTGCACCAGAGAAGGTGGTTATAAATTGCTGAAAGATTATGACGTTAGCATTCCGTATCATCCGAAAGGCCAATGTTGTAGCGCCGATGCGCTATGTTTCAAGTCTATGGGTAGCTTGAGTCATATTCAAGTTGACAGGATTGAAATGATGAAGGCTCTATGGCAGTTGGCTGACTTACAGATTCAATTACTGGATGTCGAAGATGGGTGTGTTATTGTCAAAAACACAGCAGACCGTCTCGGTAGCGAAGTTAAGCAACGACAATATGATGATGCATAGTTAGTCTTAACAGAGACAAAGATACCACAAATGTAAGCAGAGCCTATTTGATTGTGGACTCGATGGGAGTTCTTAGAACCAGGGCCGTCTATGTGTACCTAATGTGGGTGAACTACAGGAACAAATTATGAATGAAGCTCATTATTCTCGATATTCAAGACATCCAAAGCCAAAAAGATGTATCGTGACCTGAGGCAGCTATATTGGTGGAATGGCATGAAAAAGGACATCACCGGGTCTTGTGACTCGTCCCACTGCCAACATGTAAAGGCGAGCACCGGGTTGGAGGTTTGGCGCAGGATATAGAAATTCTACCGAAGTGGGAGGTGATTAATATGATTTTAAGTTTACAGGATTGCCTAGAACGAGCAGGAAGTATGATTCTATCTGGGTAATAGCTGGATAAATTACCTAAATCAGCTCACTTCTTGCCAGTTAAGACCACATATGCTGCAAAGAATTATGCTAGGCTTTATATACGAGAGATAGTCTTTGCCTACATGGTGTCCCCTTGTGCATTATTTATTGTAGGTGCTCGGGTCATAAAGAAACTTCCGAAGTCTTCCCGAAAGGCCTGGGCACTCAGATAAGCCCGCACGATTCATCCTCGTGACAGACGCTTGGATGCACCATTCAAACACTTGAAGACATGTTGCGTGCCCGTGTTTTAGATTTCATGTAGCTGGGAATGACTGTGTTTCCTTGATTGAGTTCGCCATAATAATGTACTACTAGGCAAGATTCGGGATGGCTCCATATGAAGCTTTATATGGGTGAAAATGCAGGTCACCAAGGCTGGTTTGAACTCGCGAGGCAGAGTTATTGGGGCCGTAGATTCTAGTGCAGCAAGCTATTGACAAGGTGAAACTTATTAGAGATCGACTTTAGACACCTGCAGGCGTGTCTTATGCAGCTGTACACCGTCGAGCGTTGGAGTTTGTTGTTAATGATTGGGTTCCTCTTTAAAGTGTCACCTATGAAAGGTGTTATGCGATTAGGCCAAAAAGGCAAGCTGAGTCCTAGATATATTGGGCCCAACAGAGTTATCCGCTAGATGGTGAAAAGTGGCCTATGAGTTGGAGTTTCCACCGCATTTAGCGGCAATCCACCGCATTTCATGTATCGATGTTGCGGAAGTGTATAGGAGACCCAACTCGTGTTATGCCTATCGATGATGTCCGAATTTATGAGGAGATGACCTACACTCGAGGTTCCAATGCTATTCTTGACCAAAGAAGTCGCCCAAGCAGTATTATGGCGAAGTAATAACATCGAGGAAGTGACTTGGGAGGCTGAGGAGTAAATGAAGAATAAAGTATCCTCATCTATTTACGATGTCGACGTGATGTTAAGATTTGTGTTTGATACTTAAGTTACTGAGTATCTATTTTGATGCATATTGGATGAATTAATTTCATTCGGGGACGAATGTTCCTAAGGGGGAGAGAACATAACACCCAAATTTTTGGTGATTATTTAATGTTTTATGCTAGGTTAGGGAAAGTACGAGTTTTATATTGGTCGAGGTGCCAAGGAAAATGTGTACGATCAAAAAACCAAAGAGTGTGAAGTTCATAAGTAAGGGTCAACTTAAACGACCATATCTCCCAATATATAATGGAATTGAAGCCCCATGACCTATCAAATTAAAGGTCTTTGAGTCTAGTTTTCAGAACATCAAACCGCTTGTCAATCAGACCAAAAATTTATAATATCAATGACGCATTAGTTTAATCATTAGAGTTATACTTAACGACGAGTCATTATTTTTTATATTTAGTTAAAATATATAAAAAAAAAAGTTCTACTCCAGAAAATATGTTAAAATAACAAAATTAAAAGAGACATGACAAACACCGGCCAGTACATCCTCATAGATTTTAATTAGCAACATTTGATTAAAATATCCTCAAGATCCGGAGTGTGTTAATCACTTTCTTAATATGCAAAGTAATTAGCAATTCTTGATTTGAACAACTTAAATACAATATAATAGCAATTTTTTTGGGTTAAAGCTAGACACAACAGGCCAAATATAAGAGATCAAATATGATATATCAAGTTTGGCCCAAAAACTTTTAAAAAAAATAAAAATGGCCAGAAAGACCTTATTTTATAAAAAAAGAAACCAAAACAAACAGTCCAAATCAAAACAAAATAAAAGACAGCTGAGCCCAACAACAGACCTAGCCCAAAATAAATAAATATCTACACTCTACCCTAGTCTAAAACAAAACATAAGAAAAAGAAAGTTCACTGGAAGCTTCCACGCTTCATCTTCTTCACCGCACAAGAAGATGCGACAGTCATGTTGAGCTACAGGAGCTGAAAAGTCAAATCCTTGCTATGCATTATTTTCGGATTCTTTCAGACAGTCATTTCAAATGCCGATCTGGAAGTAGAAGATACAAGGTAGAAAGCAGTCATTTCAGATTCCAGTCTGGAAGTGGAAGACACAAGGTAGAAATGCATTCCATTTTGCTTCCGCTTCAGGCAGTCTTTTTAATTTTGTTGGTACTTTAGGCGACGGTCGTTATGTCTTCCACTTTCGATTCTTTCCTTGTTTTAATTCTAGTTCTCTGTCTAGCTAGTAAGATTATCAGCGTCATGTGGAAAGAGGATATATGAAATTAATTATTATGCCCAAAATGAAAATGACTACCTGAATAAGCTCCATTAATCTCTTGAAATTTAGTGGAAGTAAAAGATCACGTCTGTATTATGTAAAAATATTATTATTATTTCATTTGAGGAAAAGCAACACGATTATTATAATTTCATTTGAGGAAAAGCAATGATTTTCCTCAACTTATCTAAACTACTATTGACTTTCTGCTTCAAACTTGTCCACTAATACAATATAGGTGTCTTCACTATAGAAGTCAATGAACAATAGCTATTCAATTAGAATCAGGTAAAACTCGATATTTGTGCACTGCTTATTATATCACTCTGTTATGTGTTAGGACTTTTGTGAGAATGTTCTGTTTGTGTTTTAACCCTCAAGTGATTAACAAAGACTGGGTTAGTGTCGGTTGGTATTCTATCTATGACGAAGATTTGAAGAGTTACAGTAATTTTAAATTTTTTTAGTTAAGTCTTCTTTTTCTCTGCTAAAATTATTATAGGTTCCAATTGATTCAACAATTGGATTATTGGAGTTATCGGTTTATTAGTTTAATGGGTATTTCTCTAGTTAGACTCATGCTGAAAGAATCATTGTAAATTCTAGTCTCATATAGATTAAATAATGGATTAAAATAGGCATGTTTGGTCTGGGAGTTCTCCTAAATTTAGTCGAAGTAAAATATATACAGCCACCGACACCTTTGTATGTGTTAATATGTGTGTGGCAGCCACCTAATATAGAAGAACTTTCTGGGATTTATTCTTGTCATTTTTAATCTGGTTCCCTTTCCTGAGAATGTTTTATCTGAAAACTTGGAATTTGCCCTTTATCTGACCTGATAAGTGAGATTGCATGTGTTGGAAGATCTGAACTTGATGAAATTTAAGCACATGCAAAATTTGCTAAAATCAAGAATCACTTTCTCATTAGGTCAGATGGTTCCCACACTGAAATTCCACTCAAAGGTTGCATGGTTGCAGCTGTAGGATTACTCTGTGTTCAAGTCAATTTATGGACAGGACATCCATGTCAAATGTGGTTATGATGCTCACAAATGATAGCCTGCAACTACCCGTCCCTGCCAACCAACATTTTTCATTGACATGGCTATGGCAGAGAGTGAAACTCATTAAAAAATTGGACATTGTTCCACAAATGGGATAGATGATTTCAGATGGTAGCGAGATGACTTGTGTCGTTGTATGCCTGAGTAGTAAGCACTTGTACCCATCAAAATTGTCAAAAGGTAATATGCAATCTCCCTAATAAAACAAAATAAAGACTATTGTTTGTTTTCTCCTTATCAGGATTTTACTTATTAAAAGTTTTGATATTGAGAATGAATTGTTGACAAACGAACGCGAATAAGCTTGTTAGAGCCTTTTAAAATTATACTGTGTGTAAACATTTTTAGAGGTCACCAGCAACTTAATTCATTTTATAACATCTATTTTGAATGCAAATGAAGATTCAGATTATCAAACTTAACTGAATTCAGAACTCATAGATGAGTCTTGGAAAGATGATTAATATTTTTCTATAGACTAGAGAATCAAATGGATGTTTTCCGTTCCTTTTTGCTTGTTCATATTATGCTGCATAAAAGAAGTACATGCAAAATTTGTTAAAATCAAGAATCACTCTGTCATTAGGATCGAATGGTTCCCATACTGAAATTCCACCTAAAGGTTGCATGGTTGCTGTTGTTTCTGCTTCAAGCTTGTCACTAAAAGTTAGTAAGTTAGAACCTGATTGAGCTTACTTTTTGGAAGTGTGTCTAAGTTAGAACCCTTCCTGCATATTTCACTGGTTATATATGGTACTTGAATTACTCACCAAATATAAAAGAAATATTTAAGAGTAGTCCATCATCTGTTCTAGCAAAGAAACAAGAGTTCATAGATAAGCATTAAGTCTTACATCTAACATCTCTATTATTTTTCTTATGACAGATTGAGATACAAAAGCTGATACCACACCTCAGGTAGAAATGCAATATAGGTGCCTTCCCATAAGTCAATAGAGTCCCTCTCAACGGCATCATAAAAGTTGCAGCAATTATCTTCTCTGTATATTTTTTATTCAGCCATCAAACCATACTGCTTCTATCTGGTGTCAATAGATGATTATCAAAATATAGTTACAAGTTCTATATATATAAAAAAGAAGTCCAAGAAATCATGTAGATAAGACATGTATTAACTATAAAAACACTATTATTATTGAAATAAGAAGCCACATATAAAAGTATAAAACTCTTCAATTTTGTGCCTTATAGAAAAGAAATAGATGCACTAAAAATTCAATGTTTTAAGCTTCAATACTTACCAAAATATACTTCAACTTTTTCATTAGAAGTGCCATAACAATTAGTTGTCCAGCTGATAAAAATTCTCTCGGAGATCTCAACTCCAGTTTAAGGATCTTTAGTATTCTTTACTTCAAATCCTCCTTAAATTATCAGAATCTTTTGTGAAGGTGCATCATTATTGCATGTAATATGTCATGTATCCTTTAGTACTCCATATACCTAAAACTATATAAAAATACTAGAAAATATATTGCATACAAACTAACACTATGTAATTAAAAATTTGTTTAAGACAATTGCCAATTTATGCCCTTTTCTATATATAAAAAATTGATTGTTAAATATAAGGTCCAGCATCATGATCATTTAGATTAAGATGAATATTGTTGTATAAAATTAAGCGCCGCTTTAATATGATTGACTTTATCCAGATTGTCAAAACACTTATTTAACCTCTATATTTTACCCATTTATGTTGTCCTTATTTTGTGGTAGTTGTTGAGGATTAACATTGTGCAAAGAGTTAACAATGAAACTTTCTTCATTGTAATTGCTTCTCTTCTAGAATAAATAAATATAAATTTGTTATTAAGGATGTTTCATTTCACAGGCAGAAATTGAACTTCTTAATTAAACAAATAGATAGCAAAACTACCTAATGAACTTCTTAATTAAAAAAATAATCAGAAAAACCACCTAATGAACTGCTAAATAAATAAAAATATGTTGCAAAACCAGAACTAATGAACTGTCTAATCTAACGCAAATCCAGAAAAAAAAATATAGTTAACTATTAGTTTAATACCTAAACTATATAAAATACTAGAAAAATATATTGAACATACAAAGTGACACTACAGGTATAGTAAAAACTTGTGTAAGACAACTGTCAATTTATGCCATTGTAGTCAAATACTGTAAACATTTTTGACTTTGTATGACTAATAATATAATTAACTTCAGATGATGTAATTGAAGTCAAATAAACAACTAGTGTTTGTAAAAATGCGAAGGAAAAAAGTTACAAGGCCCCGCTTCAAGGTTTAACTGGCACCACTTCATTGAAGTGGAGCAAATTTTTTTTAATAAAAATAAAATAAATCTTGCACAAGACTTTTTATTTAGAAGCAAATGTTTCAATTTAAACTGAAAAAGTAGAGAGAAACGACCTAATGAACTGCTAAATAAATAAACTCAGAAAACCTAATGAATTACTAAATAAATAAAATTAGGAAAAACATAACTAATGATCCAAGAAAAAATTAGTAGGATAAAAACAGGAATTACGCGTCTATGAGTTGCATTGAATCTTCTTCAACTCATGTTTCTTGGGTTCTTTTTAATTCTGTTTTTCCTTTATTTTTCTTTTGAAATCGTAAATATCATATATATTAATATTCAACACTAAGAAGGTGTTGTAATTAATCCAAGAAACAACATAATAAAAGGAATTCTTTTTCTCGTGACTTTGTCAAACAATTATCGTTTAGCAAAATGAATGGACGAAACAATTATTTAGATATTTTGAATAATAAGAAAGTTAAACACTTACCATAATCTGAAAAGTCATTTATGGTCCATAAAACAACAGCATGCATCTTGAAGCACTCCCGGTAGATGCATCAAATGTCTCTACAACATCACTCCATAACTCTTTCAGTTCATCATTCAAAGGCCGCAAGTAAACATCAATATCCTCTTTCCGGTGCTTGAGGACTGGAATAAGTAGTGACATCATCATAAATGGATCCTTAAAGCATTTCCAAGGAGGAAGATTATAATAAAATAAAATGATAGGCCACATGCTATAAGTTGTGCTCATGTTACCAAATGGATTGAAACCATCAGTCGCAAGGCCGAGTCTAACATTGCGTGGTTCTTGTGCAAACTACGTATTAGTCTTATCAAACTCTTTCCAAGCTTTAGAATCAGCAGGATGTCTTAACACATTCATCTCATCAAGATATTTTTCTTTATGTCACCTCATGTCCGTGCTTGTTTTTTTAGACATAAATAATCTTTGAAGTCTCGACTTTAAGAAAAAAATATCATTAGACCTTATGAGGAATCTTTTTACTCTTTCCATTATCAATTTTCCACCTGGAAGTACTACAATGTGGACATTCTTGTTCATCTTTGGACCACCCCAATAAAGCACACAATCATACTTGCAAGCATGGATCAAAACGTATCCTAATACCAAATCTTGTAGCATATTTTCAGCATCATAATGTGACTTTGGAAGTGTCTCACCATCAGGCAATGCATCTCGTAGTAACTCCATCAACATATTAAATGAATTGTTACTCCATTGATTGTACACTTTCAAGTGGAGCAATTTCACAAGAAATGAAAGCTTTGAGAATTTCTTACATCCCGGGTACAATTCAAGTTCAACTTCTTTCAACAAATTTTCAAACTTTTTTGCTTCAGTCTCGCTCAAATTATCACATGCTTTATTACTGATTGTTGTCTCCTTAAAATGATTGGCTTGTGATCTTCCACTGATTTCTTCTAACATGGCAAGAATTTTATTATGGCTGACATGTTCTTCATTTATCTTTTCCTCATTTTCATCTTCATTGTAAATTGCTTCATCATTATCTCTCATTTGAGATTGTTCCCCATGGTATATCCATTGCACGCACTTTCTTAATTTCTTTCAGCAACAAGTCATCATACACTACATCTTGTGTTTGAAAATTTATATTTAAACAGTCTTCACATGGACATCGAATTTTAGAGTTTCAATCAAAGTGAGACCGAACAAGTTGCATAAAAGATTGACACCAACATATCTTTAGAGAACTCTTGGTGCATGCATCCATCCTTTATCCATCACAAACTGCATAAACGTACACCATATAATAATTAAATATAAAATGTAGCTTTTAGAGATTCCAATAACAAATTCTTAGATGCTTTTCCAAGCATATCATTAATGGTTGCCTATGCCCGAGCTATATGATTAAGCAGTCTATGACCTACTTAACTACCCAAAAATCACTCGCAATAAACTCTTAATAGCACTCAGTTACTCAGACTTCACCCGTGAACTCGTCTCTCGGATAATTTATCAAACATATTGCAGGCATCCAATTGTAAGCTTGGTTTCAGCAGTAATGGTGAGTGGTCAACCCTTCCAAAAAGTTGAAAATTATAGTTTATAGGTCAGAAAAAAATCACAATAATACTCTACCACAGGACTCACAAACTGCGCTACTACACACAATTCATGTTAGTTTGCACAAAATTTGGTTGAAAGAGGACAGGGATGGTTCTAACAACAAGAGACAGAAAAAAGATAGAACCTACCTGAAAACTAGCGAGGTTGAGGTATGGCCAGAAGCCTCGGCCAAAATTGGTATGGAGGAGAGTAGTTAGAGGGGAATAGCCTGGGACAGTAGATGTTCTTTTATTTTGGATGAGAAATAATAGGAGTCAAGTGTTGGGTTGTGTTAAAATTAGAGTGGAAAGAACTTATTACATGGTGTTTATTTTTTTAAATTAAAAAGAACTTACACTGCCCATCTTTTTTCTTTTTTGTTCTAGCTTTGAGTTTGTGAAGCCAGAGGCCTTGCTCTGTACATTTTCCACCTTTAGTAATCTAAAGCAGTTTTTTTCTTTTATTTTGGGCACAGTGCAGCCACTCCAACATTTCAAATTTTATATAAATTAATTTTTGGGCTAATGACTTTACATTATATTCACCTAATTATATTTCTTAATTAAAACCAAAAAACTGACTAATTAATCTGAACCAATCCAATAACAAACCGGATCATGAATATCACTGAAACTTGGTAGAATGATCTAAAGTAATAAAAGATACTTATTTAAAAATTAAAATTGCAAAATTGAACTAAAACTTAAGGAGAATCTTAGTAGCTCAGATGGTTGGGTACATGAAATACCACCACCTTGTTGGTGAGGGTTCGATTTCTCAAATATCACATTTTGTACTTTTTGAGAAATAGAGATTTCTTCTTCAAGATATTTCTCTTTTTCCTTAATTTGATCCACTTCTTCACTTCCAAAACTTTCTTTATGATCACAAAAAGAATTGGGCTAATCCATTGAATTTGAAATCTCTTCTTCAATCAATTCATCTTTGATGAATAGACAAATTCATGATAATTTAGGAGGTGACGTCCTCAAATGAATCTTTCATTCTTTTTATAGCTTCATCAATCATTGCATGATGGATTGATCGACGAATATATCCTTCACCAAAACTCGGCCTGACTTCACTTACTCGCACCCACACTGGCGCCAGCAAGAAATTTCCTCCTCACACAAGAAGAAGTGTCTTGAAGGGGCACCAGGCATCCCAATGGCCTCGTAATTTCCCTATCTTCAAAGAATTGGAGCTCACTGGCGTGAAGCGACCTCATGCCATGCACTTATTTTCAGCAGATCAACATTTTGGTGCTATGCTGGGACTAGGCCTCCCATAGCTTCTAACTGCTTCTTCCTTCATTTATTCTGCACATCACTCCTCCACTTTCGACGAACTTTATTCTCTATATTTTCTCCATAATGTCTCTGAATCATCATATAACACTTAGCATAAAATCGTAATATTAACAGGGTTGGACTTTTTTAATTAGTAATTCAATCATAAAAGCAATAAAAACTTTTGAAAAAATAACATGAATCATATAAAATATTTCAAACATCACATGGTCATGAATGCTGACTCAAAAGTCGTATGAGAATAGTAAAAATCTAAAAATAATGGAATACTAAAGAAAAATTCAGATATGTCTCCAAGCTCTAGTCGTCCTCTTGATCTTCGTAGGTCCAAAGTCCTCCCAAATTTATGTTTTACATTTAATTATACCCCATAGAAACATCAAAGGACCAAAATACTCTTAATGAAATAAAGTTTCTCTCTGCAAAGGTCAAAATAAGCTTGGCATGACTAAACTAGGCATGGTAATACCGATATACACATAGTTACATACAATATGACACGTGTATTATGCCAAATTCATTTCAATATATTTCTTAATTGATTTATGGCTAAAGGGGCATATATACCCCTCAACTTTACGCTTTAGATTGATATACTCCTCGTTAAAAAAGTGCATATATACCTTCGACGTTTAACAAATGATGCATTTATACCCTCCTCGTCTCATTTTTTCGTTAACATACTTAATTTAAAAAAATTTAAATCATTATTTTAATTTTAAAAATATTACATAACTTTAAAAGCTGTTATTTATTTTTTTTACCCTTCAGACCCGACCCAACTCAAAATAATTCACCCCTCTTTATTCAGATCCATTTCAAACTCATTTTATTAGATGATGAGGGTATATATGCATCATCTGTTAAACAACTAGGATATATTCACCACTTTTTAAACAAAGAATATATTCGCTCTAAATCACAAATTTAAGGGGTATATTTACTCCTTTTTCCTTGTTTTATTTTTCTAAGATTATCAACACAATATAATATTAACCTCATAAAAAAATTTCAAACATGAATGATAAAATGGAAACATATAATTAACTATTCACAACTTGGATTACAAATTGAAATTGCCAAATTTGAAAATGCTCCAAACCAAACATATTAAAGTTATTGTACCATTTTTTTTAGAGAAACACTGTACTATACCATTTTAATTTAGTATTATTAGTATAGGATTTTAATTTGGATGGACGCCTCGTGGCGTGTACATATTACAATATTTTATTATTAAATTTTCTATTAAATAATTTATTATAGGAATTGAGTGAGTCAAATTATTATTATACCAAAATATTTAAATCTATTTAAAAAGTATTACTTTTTATCATTTTCTTAAAAAACGTAAGGGTGTGAGAATTTTTTCTATTTCTTTTGTTTTCCTTCTCTACTTATAAATGTTTCAAAATAAACTTTTAACCCCACTTCCCAGAGAATATACGGTGATATATTTTCTACCACTTAAAACAACTTTTTCTCACTTCCTAAGTCTTTGGGATAACCTCCACAACTTTTCAGATTACTTTTCTGATTCCCACCAAAACTGAATCATCTTTTGGAGTTAAAAATGCGAACAAAGACATTTTGGTGCTTAATTTCTGAATTTTTAGCCCAAACTGATTTTGGAAGAACACACACACACATATATATTATGAGATAAATGAAAAAGATAATTACAGAGTGAATTAGGATTCCTGATCTTGAAGAAACATTACCAGGTATGAACGATTGCTCTTTTTTCTTTGTTTGAACAATGTTAAGTACAGGAACTGAATACATGAAGACTTCAATTATAATAACTTATTCGTGTGAAGAAAATTGCTTAAACTTGTTACAGAAAAGCTACTACACACATGGAATTATGCTCTGTAATTTTGTGGTATGAAAATGATTCATGTATTACAGTTTAAAGCAAATCACCAACATACACCAATTAATAAATTGAAGCAATCACTAGTATAATTCTACATGATCACTTCTTACCCAATTTTTATTTATTTCAGATTTTAGATTTTTTATTCAATTTTTTATACATATGCCATGATATTTTTGCAGAGATGTAAGTAAAGTCATGACACCAGGAGGACGTGTCTATAAGCAAAAACACTTACCGAAAAACTGTTTCAACTACTCAATTTGCAATGTCAAATAAATTACTCTTCTACTACCACAGGTAATACCTTTCTTATATATTTTTTTTTTGAAAAGGGTAATGTATTCTTCAACAACTGAGAAGGTCTGATGTGTGTTCATGCATTATCCACTCTGGGTTCCAGTCAGGTTAAGGAATAAAGACCAGATTTGTGAGGTCACCTTGCAATGTAGGAATAAATGGCTATTGGTTTCAGCATCTTCATTACATAGAAAACACCTAGATGCTATATGAAATTCTTTCCTTTGTAATCTTTCGGCGGAGTGAGACAGTTCTTCGAGCCACTAACCATGAGAAACATTTAACCTTGTTTGGAGTTGTACATTTCAAGGTCAGTTTCCAGGGCCCTGCTTTACCACCTAGTTGCTCTCTCAGTCTTCTTGTACATCCTGTTAACAGTGACATAACTATCCTTGTCATGCTTCCACTCTATAGAATCTGGTACTTGAGAGATACCTTTAAAATCACTCAATACTAGGAGAAGCTTTACCACCCTCCGCTTCCCAGTCATTCATATGTCTTCTGAAGATTGTCTATCCTCGGGGACCATAGGTCAGCAATTTTGCATCTATATTGCTGCAGAAAGAGAACAGGTCTGGGTAAGAGTTCATCAGGGCCCTTGACCAATTCAACTTTTCAAAATACAATCTTGCTACCATTTCCTACTTCTGCATTTTATATCTCTCCAATAGTGGCCAAAGATTTCTGATGGACCTCCATATTGCTACACCATAAGTACTAGTAACTGAGTTTGTGCACCATTGAGAGTTCTGCCCATAGTTACTATGGATTACCTCTCTCCATAAGGACTGATCTTCCTTAACCTAGGTAATACCATTTATTAAATTTATCAGAACATAGCTATTAGTTACTTTTCAGGTTTTAAGTTAAAGTTTAAAAATTTAAAGCTTTCATTTATGTTAAACTTAAAACATAATCTTCTGAATTGTAATCTAGAAAATGCGATAATGTATACACTATTTGAAATTTAGATATAATTTTGATTTGATTTTTTCTAAAAAATGATACAAATACAATTAAGAAAGGTTGAGGAAAAACTAGAGGAAAGGGTCTTAAAAAATTGAAGAGGAGTTTGGGGAAAAAGATGGTGATTGAAATCCCAGTTGGTAAAGGGAGGCCAGTTAAGTCAATTCAATTAGCAAAACTCTCAAATGAGTTAGGGATAATTGCGCGTAATTTTCTTACACTTCCAAACAAGTGGAATGTAATGTCCCTGACCCAACACTATGAAGTATTGTCCGCTCTTGGATCGAAACCCATCACGGATTTGTCCCTTCTGGTTTTCAACCCAAAAGGCGCCACAAGATAGGGTCCAGTTCCTTTACTAAATAGCCCAAGACTCTCCTTCTCTCTTTTCCGATATGGTTTGTTTATGAGACAGGTTTCTCTACTGTGAGCTTCCCCGCACTCACCCTCCATAGGGACTGAGCGTCCTCGCCGAGGTTTGCCCCACGCCGCATTAGCTCGAGAGTCGGCGATACCACCGTAACGACCTTGGCCCAACATCGTGAAGTATTGTACGCTCTTGACCGAAGTCTATCACGTATTGTGCTCTTCTCGGATTTTCAACCCAAAAAGGCGCCCTCACAAGATAGGGTCCAAGCCTCACTAAATAGCCCAAAACTCTCCCTCTCTTTTCCGATGTGGATTTGCCTAAGTGAGGCAGGTTTACTAGCGTCCCCGCACTAGTTTGTCGAGACCCATTTTCCACTAGCCAGGATCGGCACTCGGCCTTAACTTGACCGAGTGAACCAGCTTGACTGTTCTAACCTGTACTTTAGTATCACATACCTCACCATTCACTAAAATGAATAAATAAACTTTTGGATTAAACTTTACTCCAATAATTATTAGATAATCCGAATATGTCGAAAATCTATAAGCAACTGAAAGTACCAAGACTGATGCTGATTGAAATAAAGTGAACAACCATAACCTAACTAATAACATGTCTATGAAGCCTCTTATTGGAGTGCCGAGAGGAATGCACAGACATAGATTTCCACAATCCCCAAAATCAAATGCGGATAATTGAATAAATAAATAAAATAGTTTAACCGAAAGAGAAGAAAACTCCATGGGCAAGAGCGGAGCTCACCAAATCAACTTTTGGAATAAAGGGACTTAGCTTGTACTCTGCTCGTCTATGAAACCTGCGTCTACATTGGCATAGGTCAATATAGGTTCCACAAAGAGAACGTCATGACAATTCACTAGCGGTACTCAGTGAGCCTCAATATTCTCCTCACTATAGTTAGAATAAGACCTTGAGTAAATATATGTGATTAATAAAGGAATAAGATAGGAGGTAAGTCATAATTCACCTAAAAGTATCATAACAGTGAAGTAAAGAAAACAGTCAATAAAACTTGTAGCTTAGTCCATTAATTTATGCTTCGCTTTCTTTAAGTTGTTTAAGTCGACTACACTTTTTGTATGCCTAGCTATGAGAATTAGTAACCCTTATACAGTTACCGTATTCTTTATACAACCACCAAAATTTTTATGTCTGTTATGACATAATTAGCAACCCTTGGTACGTATGCCTGCGACCCTTGTACGGTCACCATTCCGTTGTGTCATATTTGGCAAAGTTAGTAACCCTTTTTATATGGTTACTTGTGCTACCATTTATTAAAGTTTTATATGATATAATATTCCCGAACATAGTTCTAACCAAATGTTATTTGTTGTACTACATCTCTGTGTAACTTACATATTTTATTAATAATTTAATCTCACTAGGAAAGGAAACAGAGGACCACAAGGAGTATTAGAGGAACTGGAAGCATTTACAGCAACAAGAGAAAAGAATTCATAATGCAAGCGTTGTACCTTGTCAGCATGAAAACAAATGATTTACTGGGGAACTATTATTTAATGCCAAGCAACGTGTATACATCTCAGTACACAATGAAACAATTTCCAGCCTTTCTTATTGAACTTGGTAGAGAATTTTATCAAACAATTTATCATCTTGGAGCTATATTTTACCAACACACGTCCTTATTTTATTCAATCATTTTTGTCCTCGTTCTCTTTGACCTGTAGCAGAAGTTATTACTATATTCACTGATAACTTGTTTCCATAATTGAGTACTGCTCCAATTATGCTCACATTAATCTGTAGAAATATTTAATCAAACACTTTATGGCATGAATTTAAAAGGTAAGAACTTTAGTAAGAACAAGTCTTAACTCACCTCAAGATTCTTCCTCTCTAGGAAGATTTACTTCTACGCTGCACAATAATCAACAACACAATCTACATCAAACATTTGGGCTCAGATCAAGACATACTCACTAGTTCAATAATCTCTTTATAAATTTCAACAGATCCCCGTAGACATAATTCATAGCTTTGTCTATCACTAGAGAAAAGGGTTCTTCCTATTATTTTAATATTTTTCAATCTTAATTTCAATTAACTAAAGAAGGAAATTAATAACAATTTAAATAAGTGCCCATGACCACCGTTTGAGCCTTTATCATCATTAACATGAAAGACTTTTAAAATATCTCTTTAGTTAATTCAATAGTTATTAAGCAAGTTTAAAGTTATATTATATCATATTTGATTATTGGTTGAATTGCAAAAATTAAGATTCCAGCCTCTCGAGCTCTCTGCTCACATAAACTTGTAATTGAGAACAGGAAATAACCGCTGCCAAACCCTCCGCTCATGCCCTCATTTATTTTATTTTATTGGAACACCTTGTCACGTTATTAAGTCCATAGTTATCAAGATTTCTAAGTGTATAAACTTACGGGACTTTACATTGAAGGAACTCAGTAGAGGAAAAGATGCTCGGGCTTATTAGATGCCATGTAAGATTTCAGCATTTTGTGATTTTGTAACTTTGCAATATGTTAGTGTGTAATCTTTTAATATGTCAAAGTGTTTTGATTTTATATGTGTTGCTTAAAACTTCTTTTTTAGGTGAAGTTTGAAATTAATTTGAACGAGCATTATGTCAAAGACAGTTGTGAAGATATAAAAATAGAAGTTTGCAAAGTGGCGCTATAAATTTAAAAATTCGAAAGCGCACGCTCTGAGGAAGATGCTCGTAAAATTGAAATGCCGTAACTAAGCCCGAAAATTGAAACAGGCTTTGTGACATGTGGTCGACTATAGAGCATAAGGTGATATATATGTAATTAAATAAATACTTCATTTCTTTCATTCTTATTTAATTAACTTATATTTGTATTGTTTTTGTAGAAACAATGCCAGATAAACAAAGTCAATCGATCAAAACTTAAATGTAATCATTTCATGGGGTCAAAGCATTGCAGCGGCTCATGCTGAATTTGTAAGTTATACAATTTTTTTATAACTATGGTATTTTATTGCTGAAATTATTCTGCACACCTTCTTTTGCGAACATGTATAGCGTATTCACTATATTTGGGTAGAGCTAGTTTGCCAGCAAGGATTTATTTGTATCAACTATTATTGGCTAGACATTTGAAGCATTTCTACTGAAGCAATATTTAAATTTTTTAATTTGGTTGTAACATTTATGGAACAATGGAACTTATATTAGTAAAATATAAATGAAAAATTATACTACAGTTCTTGAAAAATAGAACTACAGTTCACATATTAAGGTACATTTAATAGTACTACAGTTCTTTAGTACATTTAATTATTAATGAAAAAATAGTACTACAGTTCTTTAGTGTTTGCAGTTTTTTTCATTTTTATTTTGCCTTTCATTTTGCTGATGAATAAATTTTTTGAATATTTGTTCCGTAAATATTACGTCTCATCTGTTAGATTGAACTTATTGTTTTTAAGATATATATACAATGGATTGTGTTCTATCTTTAAAAAAATAAAATCAGAGATAATCTTGTATCCACACACATCAGGTACTATATTTTGTCAACATTAACAATCATATATTTTTTTGTTTTGTAGGGTTGAGAAGAAACCAGAAAGGGAGAATCTGACAGAATTGAGTTCTACAAAACACTCATTACTCAAGTGAAAAGGTTGGTCATCCCAAGAAGCCGAGACTAACTATGAGAAAGCAAATATTTTAGTCAAATTAATATGATTTATTTTTCATTATCATAACTTTAAATAATATTTTTAAAGCGTAATAATATGAATGATTTGAAAGCTTTATATATCATGGTAGAGTCTTCCATGATTATTGATAAAATTGTGGATGCTATACTTGGTACAAGGTTGGGATACATAAAAGGTCTCGGTTAAGGACCGAAAACCTAATTCTAATCGAGCAACACAAAGGAGAACCACAAATTTAGAAGATTTACTTAGAAAGGCAAAAGAGGAAGCTCTAGTACCCAACATGATTTGCAAAAATGATTAAATGCAGCTGAACTTGTGGTAGAAAGCCATCAGTCTCAGATAGAAACATTAAATTCACAATTGAATACTTTATCAAGACACCAAGATGATATTTGAAACAACCGCAACATTTTATGAGCTCATATCTCAATCAAGGTTAGTAGTGTGTATTTTACCTATTTAATCATATATGATTTTTTGTGATCCAAAGGACAAAACAATGATTTAATAGTGATTGGTGCCAATTAGTCGTAATTGGAGCTAGAAATCAATAGTTTTGTTTAGAGAATTGAAGTAATGTGGAGTACTCTATTTAATCAAGTTTTAAATCTAACTCTTCCTTTTCACATATTGTTAAATGTATTTGTCAGCGTCCCGCCTTGGAGGGGTATGACTGGCACCTGAACTGCTAGACTGCTGAGCCTAAGCACTTCTGGTGTCTGGCTGGTTCTAACTCTGGATTCAAGAAAACGACGGCTATATAACAAGCCTGTAAATACAGCCTTCGGCCGACTAGGCCTATAGCCACCAGACTATAACATCAAGCAACTTAATCACATTCATAGGGGAACCTATGCGGGCCGACAAGGCCACCATGCTGTCTTAGTCATCTCTAAATCAAGAAACAAGTGCTAAACCGCTACGTGACCGACAAGGTACCACTACCAACTGAGTAAGGCCCCACACGACCAACATAAACAAGCTAAAACGTACACACGGCCTCACACGACCGGTATAACTAACCACAGGGTATACATAATCTGCAAGCCTCTAAGAATACTGAAAATATGGTCGTGAGGCCCCGGCCTACCCATACTGTACAACCAAAAAAAAAGGGATAAACCTCTAGCTATCTAGTTCCAGATGACTGAGCCGATGACTCGTGAGCCGGGCTGAATCACAAGGTATCGGCTCGTCTATGAGTACCGCAAAGCAAGTAATGCAGCGCCTCAACGGGCGCGCACTGCATTGAGTATGTAAAGCAACAACTGAAAACTATCCGAAAACAACAATACAACTGATGGAACTGGAATAGAAAGAAATAGACCAAACCGGGATCAAAATGTAAAGCTAAACCGTTTCAACTATGCTGGAAGGAGTACGAGTTTATACCTTGAAATGTAATGCTCTACTATCGATCTACTCATATTTAGCATAACGTGGCATAACATAACATAGCATAGCACACACAAACCTACCCAGCCCCATACGTGGTACAATCACCACGCAATCTATACCCCTACCCCAGTCGTCCCATCTCCTATAATAACTATAAGCATCCTGCCGCACCCCCTTGGTATGCACTTGGGCTCGGTGATCCCCGACTATAATCGGCATTCGAGTCCGGGAGGACTCGACCCAACACCCTAAGGCATTCGCTCGACGGTGTATAAAATCCGACCAAGGCATAATATGGGGAAATCGGCATCCCATCTTTGTCCCCTGGGGAAGGTACACCAGAGAGCGACGTATCCTCACCCTCGCGGACGAAGTCGAGCACAGCCTATTAACCCTGGGCGGTCACGAATGCTAGGTAATCCAACCCTCAAAACAATATAGTCGGTCTCAACTAGTAATACTAACTTCTTGCATACCACATGCTGAAGCTAGTGATGATAATGTATCTGTATATACTATATACTGAACTAATGATAGTGATATGTATGTATTTAATACATGCCGAGACTCCTGTAGATAAATGATAAATATATATAATCTTCTATCATACTCGTGCTAAATCTAATATCAACAAGATATAGTTTATCTACTGGGAATCATGTTGTATGATTGAATTTCATAGTAACATGATTTACTATCTCTAACATGCTTTCTAAACTTCATTTTAGGCTACCATTTCATTTCTGAAATACTTACTGAATTATATTGTTTTACTAAGTTTGATCAACATAATAATATTCTAACATATTTCACTAAATCACATACTGGGCACGTTGTACAGTTTCTAACACTTTATATTAGAGTTTATATCGTGCTAGTAAGTCTCACGCCACATAACATGACGCTTCCAATATCGTACTAATATTCATACTAAACATAACGCGACTTCTGAAACCTTCTACTGGCATCGGAACTATTTGCATTATACCGAGACTACTAACTTGCCGATGAACTAGCTTTACATACCCGCTTGTCGGTTGCCAATCAAGCGAATCGCACCTCAATATTCAACTATTTTCTCCAACCGTATTCATATATATATCAATTAGAACTAAATACATAAATATTCTGGAAGAAGATAACACTTTTAATATATATATAGCTCAAATTTTGGCTTATCGAAAAACGGTCGAAAACTCGCTATTTCTCCTCGGAAGTTCGTAAGGGAGAAATGCTCACCTTAGGGCTAGTAATATTGACACTAATTTGGAGCAATTCCACTTACCTTAGCTCGGCAGGACTCCACGATCCGCTGGCCGAATTTCACGAAACTAACTCCGCAGGAATGGTCTCTGCAGCTTTATACTTCGGTATCTCTGAGTTAATTTGAGTTTGGACTGCTGACAGCCGTAATCGGGATGAATATTTATCATAAATATTTGTTCCTCTCTCGTTTCTATCGTTTACTCTAAATTAAAAGTTAAAATGAGATAAAACCAAAGTTGGTGCTTTTATACTTGAGGCTGCACCGCACCGTGGCACGCTGTGCATCGCGGGAGCCTAGCCTCCGTGACACGCTGTGTATCGCGGGAGGTGAGCCCGTAACACTTCCGCCATCGCGGAGGAGGTCTCGCCAGCCTCCTTTTACGATGGTTCGACGTGTCACTTATCCGGTCTTTCCCCGCCTTTTCCTGGCATGTATGACATTCAAAACTCTTAACCAAAGCGAATAGGCCATCTACATGTCGCGTGATCTCTACTTAAGTGTAACAGTATTTTAGTTTGTACCCTATCTAAACATCTTTTAAATCAAGTATCTAGCTGGAGATTTTTAATTGTCTCAACTTGTTAAATATTTGAAGCCAAAAGTTTAAGAATTTATTATTTTTAAAATTTGTTTTTTAAAAATAACTTAGACAAAAAGGCTAGTAGGAGTATGATGAAAGACTACATAATTTATACTATTGGCAGTCTGAATAAAATTAGAGAAAAGAGGGGCCAAATAAAGCTGTCATGTACACTTCACAAGCTTTGAAAATCTAAAATTGTGATTTCAATAATTTTGGTATAGGGCCCAAGTAATATGAAACTGGAGGAGTATAAATTTTATTATAGTTCTTTTTATTAAGTAGATAACAACTTTGTAGTTTTAGCATCTAACTTTATTTTTTTCATAGAACAGTGATCAACCGTATACAGTTATCCATCGAGGTATATTTAATAACTTCATATTTTTTTAAAAAAACAATTGCTTATTTCACCCATTGTTTAGGGGCTAGCCATAGATCCCTAATGTTTAGCCTTCCAAGTGCAGTCAATCTCAAAATCAAAATCCATCTAGGGAGGCTCCCATTGTTGTGCGTGTGTGTGTGTTAGTATTTCTTATCTTTCATTGGACATTTTTACACTTGTTGTTGCTTTATGTGTTAATTTAATATCTAACGTGAATCGAAAAGTTATATCTCCTTTTATGTTAGTTTAGGCCTATAGAAAATGAGTGAATGCATTATATTTGTAGATTCCCCTTCCAGGAGGCATGTAGAAGAGGGAGACATTTGTGTTGAAGACTTTAAATTTATTTTTTTCACTTATACAAAGTTGTTGGAAGGTGGAAATCAAGATTATGGTTGCTAGATAAGTAATTATGCAATGGTATTTAGAGAAGCAAACTCCATTTTATTGCCTTAATTTTATTACTATTTAGCATGTTTTAGTTAGACTTTCAAGTTGGATAATTTTTATTTAATTTTTCTATAAGGAGTATGTAATGAGATATCATCTCAATATCATTTAGTAGTTCTTAATTACCATATGATAAATGTGTAATTTTTTTAATTATTATCTTGATTCTGTTAGTATGTTGCTACTTTGATTTCTATAATACTCATTATAAAATAAATCTCCAGATGATGAAGTTGAAGTTTAAGTATATTATGTATTATTTAATAATTGTACTCCTTTAAAATTTTAAAATTAGCGAAAATCTAAATACAAATTCTAAATAAGTATTATCACAAATTTAAATGTCGTCTAATGCTTGCAATTAGTGACGAATATTTTATCCTTAAAAGCTTAACTTTTTGCGACGACTAAATATTTTTTAAGACAATCACATTTTCGTCATAAAAGTATGACAATCGTGACGAAGATAATCATTGTCCCGCCTATTTATTACCTATGAATTAACTTTGTATTTTACAGACAATTGTGATTGTCTCTAATTATGATATTTTGTAGTGACAATTTTATTTTATCAGTAAAGAAACATTTTTAGTGACGACATCATGTTTTCAACTACAAAATTGTAAAAAATAAAATTATCACTAATTTAACATTTAGAGACAAAAAAATTGTAGGTAAAGAAAATTTTTAGTGACTAAATAATATTGGTTCAACTACGAACTACATATAAATTAGAGACATATGATGTCGTCATCAATTATACTAAATAGTTAGTGATGCATCAGTTTTGTCCGCCTTACTAACCTTTATAGTGACAAAAACATACTATTACCTACAAATTATAATAATTTATATGACGAACTTGTTCGTCATAAATACTATGCATTTGATGACAAAAGTACTTTCTCGTAATGAATACAAATCTATTTAGTGATGAAACACTGTTGTCTCTTTATACATTTAGTGACCCATGATTTAAGTACGAACCATTGACAAAAATTTTTCATCTTCGAATTTTTTTTTTTTGTAACGAAATACGAGCTTTAAGTGACAAAAGTATTCTTCACTAATACTCACATTTGTTGTAGTGCTAGGAGCTTAGAATGTACTGATTGTTTAAGTTTTTGCGTCATTGCTCCTATTTTAGGGTTGTCTTTAATTTTTTTCCTTTTAATGTTTTAAGTAATTTTGAATTCTCAAATTTTTATGTTATTTTTTGATTTTATTAATAAATATCTTTAAAAAAAATAAATTCACAAGTCAAAAATAAAATTGCAAGGCATAGTTAGTCCCAGAAGACATAAGTTCAAGCTATTGAACTTTTGCCCAAGGCATGAGTTCAGTAGGCAGAAGTTCAATTCCATGAACTTTTACCTATAGGCACAAGTTTCCTAATGAACTTATGTCTGGTAGGCATAATTTCATGTTATTGAACTTGTGCCTATGAGGAAAAATTTCATGTCATTTAGCACACTCAATTGCATGAACTTCTGCCCTTAGGCACAAGTACATGTTACTTAATTTATGTTTAGTAGGCATAATTTCATGCTATTAAACAGCTCTATGGACAGATTCAGTTGCATGAAATTTTATACTATAGGCACACAATTCATATTATTTAACTTATGCCTGGTAGACATAATTTCATGTTGCTAAACTTGTGCCTATAGGGTAGAATTTCATGTACTGAAATTATGCCCTTAAGCATAATTTAATTGCATAAATTTTGCCCTTTAGGCACAAGTTCATGTTATTTATCTTTTATGTCTGTAGGGCATAATTTCATGTTATTGAATTTGTATCTATGGGTAGAAGTAAGCACAAGTTCAATAACATGACATATTATGCCCATCAGACATAAGTTATGTTACGAACTTATGTCGTCTAGCATAAGGCATAATCTACACAAATTTATGCCTTTAAGGTATAACTTTGGGCAAAAATTTATGTCTTACGATTTTTTTAATGTTAAAGATATTTTTAATCACTTTTATTACTTAAATGCCCAAGAGCATAAATTAAAATTAAAGATCAATTTAAAATAAAGGCATTCATACAAATAAAAGAAATTGTTTCCAGTATTTAGTGTTTGAAATTTACATTAAAGAGTAGTTCACTTACTAATTATGAAAAAATAATAATGAATAAAATATTCATACAAAATAAATTAAAATATAAATTGTTAAATCATGAGAGTAACTTATTTTTAAAACATATATATAATTATATATTTATATTTATGAATTATTATGTTATTTTAAAGTTTCTGCTATGTTTTTTTTTTATTCTTAAATTAAAGTACAACAACAAAAGTAGTTTAATTTTGAAATTACAATTTGAAATTCAAATACTTAAAATTTGAAATCAACGTTTTTTATAATCTTTAAATAAAATTTTAACTTCAATCAAATGATGATTTTAAATTTCAGATGTTTCTAAAATTAAATAGGATTCAATTTCAAGTTTGTGACTTTAATTTCTTAAAAATTTAAAACTTGACCCAAAAGTTTTTTAAAAAATAACTCATAATTCTTTGAATTTTAGAAAAAAATAATGCTCGACATGAAGATCAGATTGTTTGTACCATATGAAAAGATTATATTAAAGAATAACTAGTTACTATTATTGTTGATTTATTGGATCAGTAGATTTTTATAAAATTATATACATTTGAAAATTTTGTAACATAATGTAATTGTATGCATTTTTATTATTAAAGTAACATGAAGAGATGTGATTTATTAAGCGGCGACTTATGCTATTCTGATACATTGTTTTTAAAAGTTGGAGAAGTTTTGATAATTTTCATAAATTATGATTTTTTTTGCATTTATAAAAGGCAATATTCAATTTTTTAATTTTAAATTACATGTTCAAATAAAATTTTAATTTTAAATTAATCTGATTTCAAATCAATGATGGTCAATTGGACTTAATAGAAACAAGAAAAATGAAGAGGTCCTCTTGTCCCTTTTTCTAAAACTTTAAGACTTGAATGGTCTTCTCACTTCATTCTTTTCAAATAACTTTTGAACAGTTAACGACTCAGAGCTTCTTTGGTTAAGTTTATAAGTTTGCTCAAATCAATTTATAAGTATTTTTTAATTTTTTAAAGTGTTTAACTCAATTAAAAAGTGCTTTAAAAAAGTTAAAAAATGTTTAAAAATAGAAAAGAAAAAGCTGGTTTCTCCCATCTTTTCATTTTAGCTTATAAATCATTCATGTTTGACCAATATATTTACTTTTTATCCTCATACTATTTTCGTAAATCCAAAATACCCTCAAGCAAATAAAACTCTGCAAATCTTTCTTTCCTCTTTCTTTCCTAATAAAAAGTAAAAGGAGATTTGCCTAATTTATTCAAAATTATATATTTTTAATTTTTGTATTTTAATTAAATTACATGTTTTTTTTGTTTTTTTAATTAATTTAAATTTTAATTATTTCTTTTAAAATAAAATATCAAAGTAATTCACTTTTTATAGTGTTGACAGCTTTAAGAGCATTTCAGTCAATTGACTAAAAATAAGTGCTTAACAATACTTATATAGCAAACACATCAATAACTTTTTTTCAGCTTCAACACTTTTATCCAAACACATAAATGCTTATTTATAAAATAAATTTTAGCATTTCAAAAAATATTTTAAGCACTTATATTTAAAAACCACTTTTTTCAGTTTAACCAAACGACCCCTTACCCATAAATTAATTGAATATTAACACACGCTATCAAATTAAATTATTATTTTAAAAGCTATTAATGTTTGATTACTCTTTTGATGTGAAAAAGGTTTTGAATAAAAATATTTTTAACTAAAAGATTGAAACAACTCCAACAATTAGTGTTGAATTTTCACTATTTTGACAAGTGAAATCCCAACGTGCTATTCTGAAATTTGAAAATCTCGTATAAGTTAAAATTCACATTTCCTAATTTTTTTAATGTGGAACTCTAGCGCAATGTATTAGGATATCAACCCACTAAGTTTATAAGTGATTTCCTCCTTCAATTCTCATAACGGAGCTTGTTTAAGACTCCAGGACACAATCATGGAGTTTCACTAGCACATTATTTTTTAGTATAAAAAAGGTGTCATGGGTTAAATTTTTTTTCATATTATTTTACTCGTGTGACTTCTTTTGAACTCCAGAAAATAATTATGGAGTTCAAACAATCGTTTCAAAATCATAAATTCAACTCCAAGAATTGTTCCCGAATTTCAAGTAATTTTTATTCTCAAGTAATCTCTAAACGGGTTAATAACTCATTTATAGATTAATTGATTATTAACATTTGCTAGGGGGTACATAGTTCGAATTAGTTCGAGATTTTTAAATATTAAATCAAATTATTTTGAATTTTTAAATTTATAAATCAAAATCAACAAAAATCGAGCTTTTCAACTTATACTTTTTTTCCGATAAAGCCTTCATACAAAACATATATTGTACTTGAAATACTTCTGTAATCCTAGTAATGACCACTATCTTCGGCATTTCTTAATTAGAAAAATAACATAAAATATGAAATGAGTGATGACATTATACTAAAATATTTAATAAAAAAGATAATAAAATGGTGTAAACTGAATATTTGCTAACTAATAAGTCATAATGAAAATGATCATACTATGAAAGTATTAAATCATATCAAATTAAGTACGGATAATAAGTATTAGTTACACAACTAAACATTAAATAAAAAATTATTTTGTTTTCAAAATGAATTAAAAAATGATCTTGTTGGCTGTCCAACAAGGTTCTTTTAATAATTTTTATGTTTTAAAAATTCAAAGTTGAAATTTGAGTTTTTTAAAAAGTTTTAAAATTGCTTTAAAATAAAAATAAAATTGAAGAATCTCATTGGCTGTCCAACGAGGTCCCTTTGATACATTTTTTTGTACTTTTTACTTTTTTGTGGATTTAAGATAATGAAAAAAAAAATTTATTGGATTAGGAAAAATTACTACAAAAAACTAATTTTTAAATAATGATTAGAAAAAAAATTAATTGCTAAACTAATAAGTTATTAGTTACAATTTTTCTTGTAATTGATTAATATTTTTGCTTATTAAAAATAATTGGCGTAACCTTGCCGATAGATTTAATTTAACAATTATTAATTAGTTTTGATAAGAAAGAAAATTAATTAATTATAAAAGATATTTTTATTTTTATAACTATTTACGACGTATAAGTTCTATAAATAAATACTTTTTTTTTCCAATTTTACTTGGAGTTGAATGAAATTAAAAAATAAAAATAAAGCTTTACATGTAATTTGTTTGATAATGGAAGAAGAAAAGCAAAGGAAAACAATTTTATCTGAAAATTTTCCTACATTAGCTTTCTCCATTTTAGTTTACCTGAAACTTTTTTTTTATAAATTTTAAAGAGAATGATTTATTTTTTAATTTTAAAAATACAATTTTAACTTGAGACGTCCACTTTAGCTTTAATTAAAGATAAAAAGAAAAAGAAGAAACATAAAAAATATAAAAAAACTAAAAAAAATAAAAAAAATAAAAAAAATAAAAAAAATAATAATATTCAAAATAAAATAAATTACCTACTATATAATATATAAAGATGTCAGTTAGAGCTTAGAAAGGGTTTGGTTTCTCGGGTTCAAAGACAACGGACGGTTACCACGAACCATTAAGTAATGTAATGACCCATCATGACAGTGGCTGGAGGGATCTCAGGTTGTGGAGGCAGTGGTGACGATGGTAAGACGCTGACGAGTCACGGTCATAACGACTCGCTCGCCGATCGTGGGATGAAGAATCAGAATCTGGAGAAATGACCGGCACCCGACCGTCACCATGAGCTGTAAGGACCAAACGACTCGTGGTCACTGACGGGCATATTTTTAATCTTAGTCCCAGGGGGTATTTTTTAGTAAAGTCCTATGCTCCCAGCTTCTTAAATGGCATTGTTTTAGGTATTGTAAGGGTCAATTAAAGGGGTTTTCACAAGCCTAAGTCTCTCATTCTCCAAAATTCTTCTGTTAGGTTTTCTTCTTCTTCTCTCTCGTTCGGAAGCTTCTAGGGTTCCTTTCAGGAGCTGCAAGCTTCAAGATATGTAAGAGAGCCATTTCAATCAGGTATGTGAGACTTCAACAAGGATCTCCTTTCATCCTTGTGTCCTAATTTTTATATTAAAACCCTAATTCCTTGATTTCTAGAAAAGTATGTTCTAGGTTTAATTATGCACAAATTCTCATATGTCTTCTATGAATTTTAAGACCCATCATGATGAATAGCCGTACGTTTATGAAATTTCTTTCAAGTTCTCGAATTATGTACATGATATGTGAATAGCATGATTAGGGAATTTTCACCATTATTTAGCATAAATTTCGAAATATGGCTTTATTAAATAATTCACATGCTCCTACCATGAATTCATTATATATATGTTTAAATCATGTTTCCGAACATAAGGGCTCCATGAATCCAAATATATGATGTTGGTTATGTGCTAAAGCATGATTAGAAATATAGCTTGATGAATATGAAATATGCATATGCCTCCACTATGATTTCGGGTATATGTTAGCATGACTATGACCTACGGATCTTACATGAATCTAAAATATATGTCATATCCTATGAATTCGTGAATGAAATGTTATGAACTTCAAGGACAAAGCAGGATGATGATATTTCAAACATTCAAGCTTGTTGATAGTAAAAAGTGGCCTTGATTAGACTTTAAATGAATTCAGTATGATTTAATTAGTCGACCACTCAAATTTCCGATTAGCTGAAGTAGCCTAGACTATATGAATGATTGTTAGCTTGGTACCTTCATGTAAAAGTTTTATCGGGACTCTTAATAGCCGAGAATGTTTTCCCCAGTTCAGTCAGGATTCTCAATAGCGCAGAATGTCTCCCTTAGTCGCTTGGGATTCTCAATAGCGTAGAATGTCTCCCCTTAGCTCAGTCGTGGGATTCTCATTAGCCGAGAATGTTTTTCTTAGCCTGGCCGTGGATTCTTATAAGCGAGAATATTTTCCGTAGTTCAGTTAGGGAGTCTCAATAGCAGTAAATGTCTCCCTTATTTCCCGTGACTCTCAATAGCAGAGAATGTCTCCTTTAGTCTACGATATCAGCTCAGCTCAACTCCATATAGTTTTGGACTTTAGTTTAAATCAATCTTAACAGAATCCAGTCTCACTATCGCAGTTAGTCAGCTTTGTATGATATCAGATACAGTTTCAGTTATCAATATGCGTGCAGTACATGACCCTTATGCATCGCTTGATTATGCATCAGTAAATGTTTTCAAATAAAAGCTTCACGTCAATATATATGTATCTTAGACAGGGTTGTTATATTTCAGTCAATTATATGTTCAGTGATGTACTCAGTTTACTTCCTTCCTGTATATTTGCATGTTTTAGTTTCTTTACGCTTCCCGCATACTTAGTATATTCCAAGTACCGACCTGCATACTTATGTGCTATATCGTTTCATGATATAAATTCAGGTTTTCAGACTCAGCCACGCGGTTAGATACACTCCATTTCTATCTCAGCTGATTGTGGTGAGTTTTCATCTCTCAAGGATGAGATCTATGTTTTCCTATTTCAGTTTTCAAACTTTTAGAGTTATTGGGGCTTGTTCCAAAGAACTCATCGTTGTAGTAGTGGCTTTCCAGATTTGTATAAACAGATTCAACTTGTGATTTAGAGTTTTATTTAATTATGTTCTTATGGATTTGATTAGACTCTTTCAGTTAGCTTCTGTTTAGTTATGTTTCTGTTAGTTGTTATTCTGCTAGTTTATGTTATGATAATGCCATGGGTCGACTTGGAGCCTCTTGAGGTTCCTTGTCCCGTGTCTCGATCCGGTCTATGTTCGGGTCATGACAGAAAGTACATGAAGCTTTGAATTTGGAATGTGATAATTTCTTGAGTTGGTGAAATTCTTGATTAATTCATGCTGAATGGCATAAATTGTTTATTGCTGGTTGATTGAATTAAATATTGTTACTCCATTACATGAATTAATTGAATTGTGAATTGGAGAAAGAAAGTGATAGGGATAGCCTAGATAGTACATTCTTGATTAAAAGTTAAAAGCTAGAGGAGAGTTGAAAAGAAAGAAAAATGAATGAACTTGTTGTAGTATGAGTTAATGAATTCAATTGAATTTTTGAGATTGGATGATGATGGGAGAAGTCTTGAGTACCATGTTTAACAAATTCTCACATATATACTAGCAAATTAAGTGTGGGGTACATTTTGCACCCTTTCCACAGTTAGTTAGCCATTTGGTTCACAACCTAATTTGTAAATTTCTTGATTTTTTTCTCTTTATAGGTACCATGACACCAGAAAGAAAGGAGGTGATTGTAGTTGAGAAGAGCCGAAGAGGGGTAGACAAAAAAACGGAAGCTAGTTCCTCAGCTTCAAAAATAGGACCCACAAGGAGATTCGGAACGAAAGCAGTAAAGCCTCATAGGCTTACTTGGTTTAACACTCATAAATAAGCCACGTATGCACCTGAGAACTAGATAGGTGAGGGCCACTTGGAACATGAGTTCCCGGCTATTCAGGACAAGATACGTGAGTTGGGAGTTGGCTATATCTTCAATGAGCCGGAGATGTGCAACCTCACTACAGAGGCAATTCTACGCAAATTGGGACAATTTATCTTGGGAGAGAGTACACAAAGGTCAAGATCTGAGAACATGTGGTGCGATTAACAACTAAAAGGTTTAATGCCTTCTTAGAGACACCTGCTGTAGACCCTTCAAATATTTCCTCATCTTATTGAGAAGCTCCTCCATATAGAGTAGACATCCACCACACTTTGTGCGGTGAACACTCATCCGTTCAATGGGCAAAGGATCATAATGGCACCCATTCCACACTTGCGTTTTCCTATTTGAATAGAGAGGCAAAGGTGTGGGTGAAGTTTGTATGTGCTGCCTTTCTCCCTGGGACACATTTGACAGAGGTGACTCACGAGCGGATTGTCTTGGTGTACATATTGATGAAGGGATACCGGTTAATTTTTTTTGGTGTTGTGATTCGTCACAATATGAGGAGATGACGAGACAATTATAGATGAAAATATTGTCATGGAAGTCTCTTGACCATGTACTTGAGGGAGGCAGGTATAGAGGAGGAGGATGCATACCTTGTTTTACCTTTGGCAGGATATTTGGCTGACATGATAGACGCTACAAAGGTGAAGGAGACTGCCCCTTCCGCAGGCCCTCTCTTACTATAGCTGGCATGCTGAGATGAGTGTTGGCAGGGTCTTATGTTTGGGATGTTGGAATTATAGCTGAAGATAGGAGGTCGGCCAGCCACTTCAAAGGAGATGATGGCTTCATAGGCATGGTGACCAGCCACTGATAGTTCTATGTTGATGTTGATTGGGCCCGACTTTTGAGGAGCCTATGGATGATGATGAGGATTCAGTCCTTACTAAAGGTGTTGATAATCTAGACATGGAGGATGATGATGCTGCTATAGGTGCCGTGCGTGATGATGCTTAGCGACTGTGAAGATTCTTTTCTCCCTTTATGATGTGATTGTGCACTGAGGACAGTGCACCTTAAGTGTGGGGCGGAGGAAAGTTAGATTCTTTTGTTTTTTAATTGATATATTTGTAGGTCGTAGCATTATTATGTAATTCGGTATAGTAGCTTGATGATTCGTAGTCATGGGTTGTAATAGCTAGTATGGGTGTTGTTGACTTGGATGCCTGGATGTTTGGCTTGTTTTTCGTCTTGGACTATGTTATGTTTGGTTGATTTATTACAGTAAATTTTTTGTTTTTTTGAGTCATTGTAGTCATAGAGCAATGACGTTTCTATGATAGATGGATGACGACCATCTTAAAGGAAGTTTCGTCACATTTTTTTAAGGATTAGGTCGTAGGTCATCCATTTGTATGCTTGTTGATATTTTGCTTAGCTGCTATGCTAGAGTAAAATAGAGTGGTCATCTTGATTGCATGATTTAAAATCCATGAGAGATGCACATATCTCTTTAAGTTTACTCAACATATCCTTAGGGATTAATTATGAATTTAACTTGTCATTCATTATGATTGTGTGAATATGTAAGCGTAGGAAACTGGATTAGATTCTTGTTGCCATGAGAGGTGAGCTGAATTGTTATATATATATATATATCGGCATCTAGAACTTGCCTTAATATATGAAAGATAACTAATTGATCGGGAGTTCAGAGATGATTAAGGCGCTTCTTTGAAGAAGCCAATCTTTTCCTATAATTGTTTCACCTTCCTAGTCATTCTCACTAGTTAACCGCCTTGAGTCTAAAAGCCTTATTCTTTATTAGCCTCAACAATAGATTAATCCCTCTTTTTTTGAGATCTCAGCTATTGATACAAACTAGTCTTAGGCACTTTGAGACTTGAAAGTGAAGGTCCACCCACTCCGGGAATGTTAAGGGAAAAAGAAAAGTTGTGGTAAGAAAAGAAAAGTGTGAAGAAGGGATGCCCATAAAAATTGTGTTGTCTACTTGCTGCTAGGGAATTGAAAAAGAGATCTTTAATTGCAAAACCTCTAGTTATTCTATGATTAGAAAACTAGCAGCCAAGTAATGAAAAATAGGGCATGAAAGAAAAGACAAGGGTGAGGAAAGGCGAACAAGCAAGGAAAGAGGTGGTGGACAAGTAAAGTGAAATATGTCTTAAAAGTGCTTAGGTGGTGTCACTATAAAATGAAATATCAATCCTACTCATCCCTCAGCCGACATTACAATCAAGAAAGTCCTTGTGATCTTAATCTCTTGAAGCAATTAGGTAGTCTTAACGTATATGAAGGGTAAGCCTATGGTATGTTGTGTATGTGCATTACATCATTTGTGAGTGTGAGTGTGCCTTATTTATTGTGTTTCATACTGATGAAGTTGAGAGAGGAACATCACTAAAAGTGAGGGGCATTTGGTGTACTACTTGTTGCATGTGTCACACTTGATCATGTTGGCCCTTTGTGTTGAAAAAAAAAAAAAGATGAGTCATTTATAGAGGCTGTGAGTTTCTGATTGTGAAATCTTTCTGTGTGCTTTGTTGAGAATTTGTGTGCGATGATAAACCACTTTATGTTTGCTTCATGCTAGTTGGTTGAGTATGAGTTGGTAGAGTCACATGTGATGGTGAAACATGATTTTAGGTATGTTTTAAAGATTGTTCGGAGGACGAACAATAGTTTAAGTGTGGATAGTGATGTAAGCATATTTTTATGCCCATTTGCCATGTTTTTACCTATATTTGATCATGTTTTGAGTTTATAACTTAATTTATGCTTAAATTCATGTATGTGTGCGTTTTATGCGCTAACAAATGACTTGAATTTATTTAAGCAGGAAACTAGGCAAAATGGGCTAAAAATTATGCAAGAAATGAAGATTTGAGGATCTGACATGTTTGGTGCTGTGGCTGGTGCTCCTCACCAAGTCCCAAACATCAGATAAAAAAATCTCATTCTTGAGCTATGGCTGGAGTGCTGCACTGCCTCAAACTTTAGAGAATTTCACTTCGAAAATTTGGTGAGATGGAAGGGACAAAGGCAGCGCCAAACCCTATCTCGGAGCTGAAATTATTGGAAATTTGACTATGTTTGTAGCGAGATAGGATGGGCAGCGCACCAGAGCCATTCCGTGATGAAAATGCTGATTTTTAAGCCAAGTCTTGAAGGGCGTATGTCATTTGAAGGCTCATCTACAAATAAAGTCTTAGGTCGTGTTTTACTTAGTTTTTGAATTCTTGGAGTAGTTTTGGACTTCTTTGAAGCAGTCTTTACTCATTTTTATTCCGTAGTTCATTCATGAAAGCCTGTAAGCCATTTGGAAGGAAGACAAGGTTCTACAATCCAGATTTTTTCTTCTTTACATCATATTTTCACATGGTGATGATTAAGTATTTGTTTTTCCGCTTGTCTATGAGTTGCTAAACTCATATTCTAGGGTTGTGGCCATGGTGAATGATTGATTATTTGAAAACTAAATAAACTTTAGTTTTAATTCTTTTTTGCTGTTTTTATTTATTTTGTGTTAATTTATTATGTATGAGATTGACCACCTTGTAAGTAATCTGCGTGGCTGCTGATTGAACTTGGAAAAGGGACCGAAAGGGTTAAAAATAAATACAAAATTGGAATTCAAAGACCCTTGAATCCATTGGTGATAGGATAGAAGTTGTTGTTGAGGCTTGGGATTTACCCTTCAACCTCTGTTTAGTAGAAATACAAGTAGGCATAATTGTCGCTTTCATTGTTCTCTGCCACTACAGGGATATAGGCATTAAAGTTCATAAAGTAGTTATTAGATGCTAGGGATAGTGGCAAGAAATGGGATAGTAACTTGTAACTAACAACCGTAGGAAGAATCATGCTAGTTTAATTACGTTTGGAAAACTTAACTTGAAACCAAATCCAGGCCATTGCCCTAGTCTCATTATCATTATCAAAATACAATCAAGCTTGCATTCATTTATAGTTAATTTTTACATTTAAAATTTTAGTAGCTTAATTTTTCAAACCACCTTCATTTTACTTGTTTTGTAGATTAGTGAAATTAAAGTACAACCTTATAACGATTAAATTGACAAGTCCCCGTGGGTATAGTATCTAGACTTAACAATCTTATATTACTGGATACGTGTGTACTTAGGCGACATCGAGCACTATATATATTTTGCAGTATTTATCACCAAGTAGGCTGGGGTCCTAGCGCACCCAGGTCTCAAAACAACGTGCCACCCTAGCAATGATGGGGTCCTCCATGGGAGTGTCTCTTTATGCCCGAATGGGCCACCCATAAGTGATATCTGCCTTTAGGTCCATGCCCTAGGCAAGGTGTATACATCTCCCAGCTAGGGTACGAGCTGGGCTCTATGTATGCTCACGTGGGGTACGTCAGCCAGTAAGAACCTCCTATTGTTTCTGATTTTCTACATATGCTTATGTTCATGACTTATGAATTTACTACTATTATATCTGGCTCAATATAGGTTTTATGAGGTTTTACTTACGAATTCACTATGATCAGCTTTAAGGGATTCAGTTTTAAAACCCATAGCCACTATACTCGCCTTTATGATCCAAAACTCATGATTTAAATTTATTCTATGCTCATGACCTTATCTCACTCTTTTACTATTATGATTTACCTACCTTGCACACTCGGTACATTCAAAGTACTGATCGCATAACTTTCTATGATCTATCATTTCATGATATAGGCTCAGAGGTCGATCTGCACTGACGTTTGCACTCGCCTCCTTGACTCGGCCCAATTTTAGCCTTGGTGAGTCCTCATCATCCGAGGAAATTAGTTTTGCTTATGTTGCATTATGTCTCCCAGTTTTGGACTTAGCGAGTTAGTTGGGGGTGTTGCTCCATCAGCTTATCATATGGTTAGAGGCTTTTCAAACAACTATGTATAGGTGGTTCAACATTGTTGACTTGTTGTCCGCGCTTATGTTTTCTTTAGGCTACAATGTTGGTATCTATGATTTATCACTTAGTTTATGCTCAAGAATATGCTATGCATGCTCCATGGGTTATTTTGAAGTCATTTTTGGTTCTAGGTCCTGTGTTTCAATTGTGTACATGCTCGTGTCGTGACATTACTACATTATATTTTAGACATATATATTTCAGGCTCAATGCCCTTTATCTATTTAAAGTTCTTTGTTTGAACTGGTCAATTGTATCTTTCACATTTTTTCTAATAGTGTTAGCTCATATAGTTTAGTATATATCATGTTCAATATACAACATGGTCCGACATGTCAGGAGTTTGTGACATTTGTACTTCTTTTCATAGAGTTTTGATTCCTTTAAATATTAATTTAAGTCCAACTATTTCTATTTTGAAAAGTTTCAGGAATACACTAAAGTGATAAAATGAGGAATAAATATTAACTGATATAAAAGCTAGAAAATGAAGCAAAAGATTGACGCATTTCCAGTCAGCATTGTCCAAGCGTCTTTCTTTTCTAGAATAGACCACAGGAACTATATAATGGACGACTCAAGATGTGGTCCGTCTTCAAAAGAGGGACCATCAACTGTCCATATGTCCAGTCCATATTCAAGGTGGAAGAATTGACGGAAGAAAGACAAACTATCTTTCTAATAGAGGGTCTATCAATCAAAGGACAAAAGAAGGCTGACAGAAACTAAAGCAACTGAAGGTCCAAGATGTGGACCATCTTTCCAAAATACGAACCATCAATCAAATGATGGATAAACGCTTGGCAGAACTCTTAAACCAATTAATGGTTCAGATGTGGAAAGCCCAAAAAGATGGTCCATCTCTCGCGAAATTCGAGGCCCTTGTTTAAATTAAATTAGGTTTTAGGAACTTAGTATAAATTATATTTTTTATTATTCTTTAGGAGAGATCAGACTTTCTTAGATAGTTTTAGCTTAGCTCACATAGTTTTTCATATTCTCCATAGCTTTAGCTTGTATTGAAGATTTGAATATCCAAGTTCTAGATCCATGTTTTCTCAATTCTCTACTTGCTTTATAAATTGATATATAGTTACATGCTTTATTCCTCTTCTCTTGCTATGGGTAACTAAACCCAGATCAAAGGTTGTGAACTTAATGGGTTTGTGAACCCCAATGATCTCACTAGATGAAATTGATTATGGATTTAGAATATTTGATTGATTTGGGACTTGTAAAGTGTGATTGGTGATGAAAAAGTCATCTGATCCTTCCAATTACCTCTATCATGCTAAGAAGTATACTCTTGCACCTTTAACTCCTTATCAAGTGTTTGAAGATTAAAACATATTGAGGGGAATCAATGGAAAACAAAGGATAGGGAAAAAGTGAGCTTGAGGATAAGAAGAGTTCTGCCAAGAGTTAAAAAAAGAGATGGCCAAGAGAGAGAAAAAGAGATCAAAAACATAATAAAAGAGGTAAAAGAAGGTTCGAGTGAAAAAAAAAGAAAATTTTGGTGAGAGGAAAAGGCGAAAAGAAAATGAGAGTTTCATAAAGATATGAGTGTTTGAATGTAAGAAAAGAGGACTGTCCATAATACTACTTACAAAGAAGTCTTGATTAATTTCTGAGATACTAACTTCTTCTTTGCCAAGTAGTGTTATGTTACACCCCGTAAGATTCCCGGCACCTAGATGGCCTATTCGCGCCTTGGTTAAGCATATTTGAAAGCCATACGTGCTAGAAAAAGGCCCGGGAAAAGATCAAACGTGAAACCTGTCGGACCATCGCGGAAGGAGATGGGGGCAGAGCCCCTCCCGCGATGGCGCCGTGAGCCGGAGGCGGGGCCACCGGCTGGCTCCGTGACACGTTGGGCCTCGTCCAGCCCAAGTATATAAAGCCCCACTTTCGGTTTTAAAGTGATATATTTCATTTGATAATTTCCATAAACGTAGAGAACAGAGAGGGAGACGAAGAGGGTGAATATTATCGTTCGATTATGCTGCCAAATGTAGTCCAAATCTAAATTAACCTCGTGTACCGAGGTATTGAGCAGCAGCGAGCATTCCTACGAATTTTGTTTCCTCATAAATACGGCCGACGAATCGTCGAGCTACTTGACTAAGGTAAGTAGAATTGCTCCAAACTAGTGTTTATGTGCTCCTAGCCGTAAAGTGAATACTTCAACCTTCTGACCTCTGAAAATAGCAGTTTCACCGTCTTCGATAAGCCTAAGTTTAGGCTATAAATATATCGTAGTGACGTTGTCTTTCAGAATAGTGTTGTATTTAGTACTAATTGACGTGTATATGAATGCAGATGGGAGAAATAGCTGGAGTACTGACCGAGCCTCGTCCGACAGTCGGATAACTCGAGGTTAAGGTATGTGGCAGTTTCTTCGCGTTAGCGCCTTTGGCTATATGAATCATAGTAAACTCCGTATTTGAACTCTCGGAGTTGAATGTTGAGTATTGGAGTAGTTTAGTAAATCTGGTTTGGTGCTGCCATATCGTACTAGTCCAAAAGTTAGTAAAGCATGCGCCAAAGGGCGAGTTAGCATTCCAGATTCAGTATAGCCTATTGTATGATTAGTACATGTGTAGAATAAAAAGATACAGATTTTCGAATAAAGTTAGTAAAGTAAAATCAGATAGGCAGACAGTAATATGGCTACAGACTAGCCATTCAGACAGTTTTATGGCTACAGACTCAGCTATCCGTATAGATGATATCTTGGCTACAGATTAGCCAAATGTATTTACGCATCTTGGCTACAGATTAGCCAAACAAGCTTAAATAAAGATTACGTAATCAGTATAATCGCAAAGAATCGCATAATACAGAAAGAGACTGGGGGAATGAGAAATCAGATTTCAGATAGTCTTTTTCAGTTATACATGCTTGCTATTTATATGTGCTATTTGTTTGCTGAGACTTGATGTGGCGTGAGGGCATCTTATTGAGCGTCCTCGCCGCCCTCGGGTTGGTAATCGGTCGCCCCACCGAGCGGGTGGGTTTACGTCACTCCAAGGGGTGGCATGCCGTCCCCAGTTTGGACGAAGATGGGATGAAGCTTTCCCCATATCATTCTGATCAGCACTACAGTACAAATATTCCCTATTGAGCAGTTCCAGGAATAGATACAGCTTTCGTTATAGAGAGCCTGTTGAGCAAAGGTCCAGGCCGTATACTTTCTGTTACAGATATCAGAGGCAGGAGTCCTCCGACTCAGACACGGTTATTTATATCGGAGGCTGTGGATCGAGCCGGAGACCCAGGGGGCCGGTAGGAGGTGCTCCTAGTTGAGCAGATGAGTGGAGTGACTTATTTTTGACTCCTTTTCAGTTTTGACCTGAGTAGGGGTATATAGATTGTTTGTTTCTGTTTGGCGCCATCCGGCTTATGGGGTTGGTATTGGCTCTGATTGCTACTTGTATATCTATTTATGTGCTATATACTAGTTAGACAGCAGGCCGTCGCGTCTACAGGTACGCCTCTGCCTTATCAGTACAGAAAGCTTGGATTCAGTTCATATCAGTCTCTTCGTATTCAGCTATCTCCGCTTATATAGAATTGCTAGTTATGCTATCTATACTGGCATTGTATTATTTCAGTAGCTTTGCATACTCGCATCGGGTACTGACGCCCAGTGGGGCGCTGCATTACTTGCCTGCAGGTATTCATAGACGAGGAGGAGATCCCTCGTGATTCCAGCCAGCCATAGAGTCATCAGCTCCTGTCATCCGGAGTCTGATTCCCGAAGGTGTATCTCTTTTCCTTTAGCCAGGCCAAAGATGGGTAGGTCGGGCCTGTCCCGACCTCGGCCTCTATTATTACTCAGAGAGGCTTGCAAATTGTAAGGATCTATTCCTCTGTGGTCAGTTGAGCTGGTCGTGTGAGGCCGTGCAGTTTGTTATAGCTGTTTAGTAATTCTCTTTTTATGTTGGCCGTGGTGGGGCCATAGTTTGACAGTAAGTAGTGTGGTGACCTTGCCGGGTCACGTAGCTTTTCAAGATTCCCTATGTTACGTTTCAGATGACTAGACAGCATGGTGGCTCTGTCGGCCCACATAGGTTCCTTTTGGATATTAGAGTGTTTCTGGTTAGCTGCTGATGCATTCCCAGGTGGCTATAGGCCCAGTTGGCCGGAGGCTGTGTTTACGTACTCGTTATATAGCCCTTTTGTTTCCGTGAACCCGAGATAGAGCTAGCCAAAGTACCGCATGTGCCTAGGCCCACCAAGAAGCAGTCCAGGTCCTTCTAAGGGCACTAGGTGCCAGTCATACCCCCAGGGCGGGGCGTGACATATTACTTTCTTTGTGGTTTTTGTTGGATATCTTTTTTGAGGATATTCCTAAAGATCTACCAATCCTTATGTGAATTGAGCACTAAATTAACTTGTACCTGGAGTACAAATTCCAAATATGCTTGCTTATAGAAGTATCCCGAAGAGACAAAAGAGTTTCAAAGACAAGTTGAAGAGTTACTTAAAAAAGGGTTTGTGCGAGAGAGAATGAGTCCTTGCTTTGTTCCCTCGTTCTATTACTTCCCAAAAAGAATGGATCTTGGAGGATGTGTGGATCAATGAGCTATCAATAAGATTACGGTAAAATATCATCATCCAATCCCTCGTCTTGATGAAATGTTGTGACCAATTGCATGGGTCTAAAACTTTTTCTGAAATTAATCTAAAAAGTGGTTACCATCATATTCGAATGAATCCTAGGGATGAATGGAGAACTGCTTTTAAGACCAAATATGGGCTTTATGAGTGGTTAGTTGTGCCTTTTGGCTTGACTAATGCACCCAACACTTCATGAGATTGTTGAATCATATTTTTAAGGATTTTCATGGAAAGTTTGTGGTGGTTTATTTTGATGATATCTTGATCTTTCTAAAAATCTAGATGAGCATGTTAAACATCTAAAAAAAGTTTTTGAAGTTCTTAAGAAGCAACAATTGTTTACTAATCTCAAAAGTTTACCTTTGTGCGGATCGTAGTATTCTTGGGTTTTGTGGTCAGTTCTCAGGAGTTGGAAGCTGATGAAGAGGAAATCAAGGTAATCAAAGAATGGCCTAAACATAATAGTGTAACTCTAGATTAGGAGTTTTCATGGGCTTGCTAGTTTTTATAGAAGGTTTGTTAGAGATTTTAGCACCATTACTGCTCCTTTGGCTGAAGTTATTAAGAAGGACAAGGTTTTCATATGGGAAAAAGAACAAGATGATGCTTTTAACTTATTAAAATAAAATTTGTGTTCTGCTCCTCTTTTGCAATTGCCTAATTTTTCTAAGTCTTTTGAGGTTGAACGTGATGCATCCAGAAGAGGAATAGGTGCTATTTTAGTGCAAGATTGCAAGCCCATTGCACACTTTAGTGAAAAGCTGAGTGGAGATACATTGAACTAAACAACTTATGACAAAGTGCTATATGCTTTGGTAAAATCTTTAGCTACATGGAAATATTACTTGTCTTCTAGAGAGTTTGTGGTTAAGACTGACCATGAATCCTTGAGATACTTAAAGATCCAAGGTTAGCTTAATAGTAGGAATGCAAAATGGATTGAATTCATTGAATCCTTCCCATATATAATTGCTTACAGCTAAGGAAAAGAGAATGGGTTAAGCGATGCACTTTCAAGAAGGTATGTCTTGGTCTCTACTCTTCTAAATTTATGGGTTTTAATCAAATCAAGGGCCTTTATGCTAACGATTCTAATTTTGGAAAGGTTTTTGCAGAGTGTTAGTTGGGTCCTTATAAGAGGTTCGATCTTCAAGATGGATTCCTTTATGAAAATAAGTTGTGTATTCCGAATAGCTCTTTGCGTGAATTATTTGTTAGGTAAGCTCATTGTGGTGGGATTATGGGACACTTTGGAGTTCCGGAAACTTTGGATATACTTGTTGAACATTTTTTGTCTTGGTATGCAAAAGGGTGTTGAGAAAGTGTTTTCCCAATGTCTTGCATGTAAATAGGCCAAATCAAAAGTGTTACCACATGGTCTTTATACTCCTTTACCTGTGCCTACTTCTCCTTGGATTGATATTTTCATGGATTTTATGTTAGGTCTGCCTATAAATAAACATGGTAAGGATAGTATATTTGTGGTGGTAGATTGATTTTAAAAGATGATTCACTTTATGCCATGTTTGAAGACTAATGATGCATCACATGTGGCTGATATATTTGTAAAAGAAGTAGTTAAATTACATGGTATACCTAAAACTATTATTAGTGATAGATATGCTAAGTTTTAAGTCACTTTTGGAGAGTTCTTGTAACACCCCAAAAGTCTCTAAGACTAGACCCTAGACTAGTGAGTTGAGATATTTCAATGCACCGTACTTTCAAAGCAAATTTGGAACCATTCTAGGTATATGGATAGGTCTGGAGCCCAATGAATTGTATGGATACTAGGTGTTAATATCAACCTCAAGTGTGATAAGTGGAATGGATACAAATTAAGGTCATAAGGAACTTCTAGCACAAAGTTGAGTTTAGAGTCAGGAGTAAGGCTCCTAGCAAGGGTCAACTTATAATGACCATAGATCCCATTTTACAAAAGTGTTTTTAGGTGATTCAATATAAAAAACTGAATCCCTTTGAGTATTCTTTCCAACACATCTAACCTTGCATCAATTGGAGCTCGAAGTAAAAAGTTATGAGCAATTTAGTGAAACTGCACCAAGTCACGTAATCCATTCATCAGGTGAGTCGTTAAGTCACCTAATAAATCGTGAAGTGACTCGTTATGAGCAAAATTGGTGGGGAACTTGAGTTTTTGAGGGTCTTCAATACTGGTTAAGTGACCCGTTAAGTGACATCACGAATCGTGAAGTACCTCATGGTCTTGCTCAGAAAAAAATCAATGCGATATTCCAAGAGACTTCATAGATTGACTTCACGACTCGTCCAATACCTCACGAGTCTTGATTTCCCAATGAGGACTGGCAGGTCCTTTTTCCTGCGAATTTTCAAGGGTGTTTTAGTAAAATTCTATGCTTCTAACTCCTAATCTACATTATTTTGGGTATCAGGAGGGACGATTTAATGTGAATATACCTAGCCTAATCCTTGATTCCATCCAAAAACACTCCCAAAATCCTTCTTCCTCTTCTCTCTCAAGGCTCAAGAACACCTAGGGTTTCTTCAAGGGCTTCAAGATCCGAGAGTTCTAGTGTTAGACTTTGTCAAGCCAGGTATGTTGGACTTCAACAAGGATCTCCTTTCATCCTTGTGTTCCAATTTTATGTTACAACTCTAATTCCTTGATTTCTAGAAAAGTATTTCTTAGAGTTTTAATCTATGCATGATTTCACATGTCATCTGATTTACAAGACCCTTATGATTAGTAGCTATGTATGTTTATGAAATTACTCCTAAATTCATGATTTATTTATATGATATGATAGTGGCATGATCTTCTAGAATTTCATCATAAGTTAACATTATTTTCGAGATATTGCCGTTATGAAATATATACATGATTTTACCTTTGTTTTGGGTATATGTATGTTAAAGTATAATTAGAATCTATGAGTTCTCATGAATATAAAATGCATGAATTATATTACGATTTGGGCCTATGATGTTGAATTTAAATGGACAAAGAATGATCATGATTCTTCAGACTTCCGGGACTCTTGATAGTAGAAAGTAGCCCTGATCAGAACCTCGTGAATTTAATATGTTTTTATTAGTTGAACTCTTAGATATTGATTGTATTTTAGTAGCCCAGAATAGATGAATGATGTCAAATTTGAGTCTTCCATGTTAGTATTAGAGGGACCCTCAATAGTAGACAAAATTTTTCCCTTAGCTCACTAGGATCCTCAATAGTAGAGAGTTTTTCCCTCAGCTCAGTCAGGGATCCTCAATAGTAGAGAGTGTTTCCTCAGCTCAGTCAACGATCCTCAATAGTAGAGAGTGTTTCCCCTCAGCTCAGTCAGGGATCCTCAATATGAGAGTGTTTCCTTAGCTCGCCGTGATCCTCAATAGTAGAGAGTGATTCCCTCAACTCAGTCAACGATCCTCAATAGTAGAGAGAGTGTTCCCTCAACTATATCAGGGACCCTCAATAGCATAGAATTCTTCCCTTAGTACAGTCAGGGGTCCTCAATAGTAGAGAGTGATTCCCTCAACTCAGTCGTGGATCATCAATAGTAGAGAGTGATTCCCTAGATTAGTCAGGATCCTTTTCATAGTAGAGAGTGTTTTTCCTCAGTTTATGATTTCAGCTACAACTTCTTAGAACGTGCATGTACATGACCCTTATGCATCAATCCTTTACTTGTATTTTAGCTAAATGTTTTCTTTAAATAAGTGTATCATGTCGTATTTAAACATCTCAAACAAATGGTCATTGCATTTCAACTCGGGGCTATATGTTTAGTTATGTATTCGCCACTTTTTAATATACTTGCATGTTTGAAGTTCGTTTATTTTTTTCCATATACTTCAGTATATTCCAAGTACTGATCGCATATTTATGTGCTATATTATTTCATGATATAGATTCAGGTTTCTAGACTCAGTCTCGCAGTTAGACACGCCTGCTCCCATCTCACTGACTATGGTGAGTCTTCATCTACCGAGGACAAGATTTATGATTTTTCTATTTCAGTTTCATACTCTTGAGTTAGCCGGGACTTGTCCCAGTAGCTCATCAGTGTAGTAGAGGCGTTCAGACATGTATAGATGGATTCAACTTTTGATTTAGTGTGTTCTTAATAGACTATGTTCTTATGGGGTTGATTAGACTCTTTCTTAGCTTCCACCGCTATGATTCTCGTTAGCTATCTCTTTAGTATCATGCTATGATTATTTTATGGGTCGACTTGGGACCATTGTGGTTCTGGGTCCCGTGTTACGGCTAGGTGTGAACTCGGGTCGTGGCAGTTCTTTGGGAAAAGTTGGGACTAAATTGTTATTTTCTATATCTTGTCATTCGCTAACTGCTGGGAAAATAGGAAGAAGTTAATAGGACTTTAGGAAATATGTTAAGGGCTATTTTAAAAGGAAAATTAACTTTTTGAGAGGAACATTTGCCATGGTAGAGTTTTCCAATGATTGAACTATCCATTCTTCTATTGGTAAGTCTCCTTTTGAAGTTTTTTTATGGATTTAATCCCCTCACTCCTCTTGATTTTCTACCTTTTCGACTGATGATATTGTTAATCTTGATGGTAGGAAGAAGGCTGAAATGATGAAGAAGATTCATGAACAAACAACGCTTGCAATTGAATGGAAGAATGAACAAGCGTTAAGAAGAATTAAGGGGCTAAAATCTGTTATTTTTAAGCCTAGAGATCTAGTGTGGGTGCACTTTAGGAAGTAAAGGTTTCCTGCCAAAAGAAAATTCAAGTTACACCCAAGAGGAGATGGTCCATTTGAATTTCTTGAAAAGATTGGAGACAATGTTTACAAACTTGATCTTCCTAGTGAATAACAAGTTAGTGCTACCTTTTAATGTTTTCGATCTTTCTTATTTGATGCAGCATTGAATTCAAGGTGAATTCTCTTGAAGATTTGAAAGCAATTGAAACGAAGGAATGGATGATTATAGTGGGGATGATTGGGAATAAGATGCAAAGAATGATAGAAGGGACATGTACTATAATTCTTGTGATGAGAGTGGTGGCTGTGATGACTCAAATACTAGCCAAACCTATGATGAATCACATCAAATTTAAAATTTGAGTAAATCCATAACCTTGTGATGAATATTGTAGTGATGAATCTTCTGATTATGATGAGATTAGTTATGGTGATGAATCTGCTTATTTTGAGTTGGAAGTGTGAGTCCTATTAAATGTAGTCTAGTAAGATCTTTTTTGGGGAGGAGTCCTAGAAGAGGCCATGAGCTTATTAGAGTTAACAAGGTTTTCCAAACTAGAATGGAAGTATTACCTATCGTGTAAGCAATTAAAATTGATTGAAATGTTTGTCACAACTTAGTCAATGCTTACTTTTTTGCTTACTTTGTTAAAAGTGAGTTTTCTTGTGTTAGCATGCTTCACCATACACCTTCAAAGGAGTGATGGTAGACAAGAGAGTGCAGTGTGCAATTTAATCTTGAAGATACAAAGGATGAGGTTGGTGTGATGTGGTTCCTTTATTCACATGTCATGTCTATTGGGAAGACCATGGTAATTCTATAGAAAAGTCATATGATCCAGAACTGAGGATGAGTTTGAGAGGTAAAATAGAGTGAACCAAAGACATTTGAATGATGAAAAAGAAGAGATTAAAAGAATAGAGTATAAGTTTGAGAGATTCTTATTCAAGCCTAATCCAATTAACTCATTCTTTTTCTAGTGTTTCTGTTCCAAATGTGTAGGTCAATGAAGAGTTGAAACAACAATTGCATGAAGTAAGGAAATTCAGTTTTAAAGAGGATTTGAAAAGTGTAAAAAAGCCAATGATTATGGAAGCAATTGCAAGTTGAAGACAAGTTTTACCTTGATTATCTCATGTGGTATGACCTTATTGATGATCTATTTGTCTCAAATGAAACCGAACTTGTACTACAAATTCATGAGGCCAAAGTTTTAAGTAAAGATATAACCCAAATTAAAAGTGATTCTTCCTTTTTAATTATTCTTCTTATGAGAGCAATCTGTCACAATGTGATGAAAGATAGGTGAAAGGTGGCTCGTGTGAACAAATCCAAGAGAATTTGAGAGAGAATGAATCTTGTCCATATTCCCACTTGATAAATCTTCTTGTTTTAGCATCACTTCTCAATCCATGCAGGAATTTGAGAAAGAACCTTGTTAAGAGGATGACATATGTCATTTGAAGAAGAAACTAATATTTTCCAAAATTTTAAAGTACACAACTCATTGTGGGAAGAAATTGGAGAAGACTTAAAGTATTTTCTAATCCCTTTATGGTTTGGAGAATAACTAGAGTAGTTTACAATAAAGGCAATGAGACACATGAAACATTTAAAGCCATAAATGTTGAGAATATTGAGCTAAATGAAGAATATAACAACTCAAGTTTAGAGAAGGAGAAGTGCTCATTGGTTGCTAACTTCATAGTATCAATATCTTGTTCTGAAGATCCTTTTTTATAGGTTCAATCCAAGCCACTTCTCAAAAGAATTTCTTTTGATCCATATATTGACTATGGTATATCAAATGGTGAGGTTAAGATGTTTAGCAAGAGAAAATATGGTTTGTTTGTTTAATTCATATGCTTTTGGTCTAGCTAATGACCCTCTATTGTTTAAAGAGCTTATGAATTGTGTTTTAACTGCTTGTGTGGGTAATTACATTATTTTGTTAAATGGTATATGCTTGGATATTTAAAAGGTGTTTGTGCATAAAAGAACTAAATGGGTTAAGTGGTTGCATGGTCACTACCGACCTTTTATTTCCACCAAATGCTTTCTCTACTTTGTTTGTTTACTCCTTACTAATTTTGTTTATCATGTTGGTTGTAGGTATTGGTCAAGCTTGAGGACAAATCTTCTTTTTAATTAGGGAGAATGATAGCAACCAAAGAGGCTTAAGTCCAATGATGGTGCAGATATAGTTAATGCCAAGATTCGAGGACGAATCTTCTTCTAAGAAGGGGAGAAATTAGCATCCATGGAAGCTCAATGTCATTAAAAGACATGGATAAATATTTGGAATTTCTGTCGAATAAGAAATTTCAAGAAAAAGTCAAATGGGCTGTAATTAGCTACTAAAAGTGTCTTGAGATGGAAGAAGATCTCAAGCCCAATGAAGATATTTTCTTCAAGTATTACATCTATTTGGAGGACCAAATTAAAGTTCAAGAGGAGACGGAATGGGGACCAGTATCAACCCCCAATGGGAGAAAATATTATAATTTCTTTTAATTGGTTTATAGAATTATATTTAAGAGTTGTTTTATTCTATATTGACTTTCTAGTGACATTGTATGTGGGCACTTTCTATTCCATTTAATATATTATTTTAATCTATGTTGACTACATTGGTCTACGTGTAGGAAGCCTTCTATGTCCTTAGGAAATATAATTTCTTTAATTGAGTCTTGACCCGCCTCTAGGATTCTATATAAAAGGGTTTCTTTCTTATTGTAACTAAGTTTGATTTGATATGTTAGTAGCAACCTTATGGCTTGTGGAGACCTTTGTAGGTTCTCTTTGGGTTATGCCCTTTTGTTCTACATTGAACTATAGCTTAGATTTCTTCAGTAGTAAGACTCTTGTTTGAGTTCCCTCCCCGTTTTCTTTGTCTACTTCTTCTTAATTGATTCACTATTTTCTGTTTTCTTTTCAAGAATCAATTCCTTCCCTTTTCTAATCTTTTAATTTTTAGAGTCTTCCGCCGAATCGTGTTGTTATCAGAGGGGAATGATAACATCCATGGCAACTCATCATCTACTAAGGAAGCTTTGAAAGTTCCAAGAGGACTCATGACAAGATCCCAAACAAAGAAATTTGAAGACCAACATAATGGGCTGGAATTAGTGATTAAAAAGTGTTTTCTGATAGAAGAAGATCTCAAGTCCAACGAAGATATTTTCTCCAGGTCTTACATCTATTTGAAGATCCAAATTAAAGTCCAAGAGGAGATGAAATGGAGCCCAAATCAGCCTCTAAATGGAGAAATTACAGTAACATTTTCTTAATTAGTTTCTAGAATTATATTTAAGAGTTGTTTTATTCTATGTTGAATCCTAGACTTTGTGTAAGTATCTTTCATTCCATTTGTAGTTGTTCTTTTTCTATGTTGACTTCATAAAACAATGTGTGTGGTATTGTAGACCCTATGAAGTATCATTTTTATTTATGATATCTTTTGACCAACTCCTTCTTCACTACAATATGAAGGGGTCTTTGTTCATTCATGAAAATCAGATTTTGAATATTAATATATTTGAGAGTTCTATTGACTTTTTGTGGAAGATTAGTTTCGATTTATATTGCAACCCAATCTGTTCATAGTTTATGGTAGTAAGATAATTTTCTTTCTCGATATCTTTGGTTTCTTCTTGGTATTCTTAGAAGGCGATTATTACTTACTAATTGTTATCTAAAGTTACCCATCCGATTCTAAACTTGGATTACTCAAGTAAATGGCATTTGGTTTACCTATAGCCAAATCTGCTGTTACTTGGATCTTGTCAAATCCATATCTCTTACTTCTGTTTAGACTTCAATTCATTTCCCAGTTTTGCTTCCGCTTTTGTTCTAAGTTCATACTCTAGTTTTGTGATTTCCAACCTTTGTATTATCACCAAGCAATAGATGTTGCATCTTGCCTTTCTTGGGCCCCTTTTAAAGGAGGAAAATGTGCTTTGGTCTTATTGGCCGGATGAGTTGCAATTTACCAACTCATAAGGCTTTTTAAGCATGAGCTTTTGCTTTGTGTTCAACACATTTAGGAAGGTTTTATGCCCTTTCTTTGATTTTGCAGTTTGAACTTAAACAGCAAAGCAAGAGGAATTGAACTAGAAAGAAAAGTGCTGGAAGAAGAAGACCTGCGGTCTGCTAGGCTGAACATGCAAAATGCAGGTTCCACGCAGAGTCACACAGGCCAAAAGCTGAAGAGCACTTGCAAAATGTAGGTGCAACCGCAGGACACACCCAGGTGCCACACAAGTGAGCTCCATGCTGAAAATGGTAAAATTCCTCTCACTTTGGCACAAAGATACTTTGGATGCTTCTATGAAAAATAGAAATCCTTGCACAATAAAAAGGGAGCAGAATTTCCCTAATTTGTACATACCCTGATAATAAGAGGGAGAACTTTTGGACACATCATATTAGTGTGAGAAAAAGATAGAGAGAAGAGAGCTTTTCTTCTCCTCTTCTTAAAGCAGGTAGGGCAAAACCCACCATTGAAGCACATTTTGAAGCTTGAATTTATTCAATGATGAATGCTGATGAATCATTTATTGGTATAATCTTCTTATCTTCATTCATGAGTATATATTTCTAGGGGCTAGAATTGATTGGGTGTTGTTGTTTCAGCCTTAGATTCACTATTATTTAGCATGAATATATTGCTTCTCTAAGTTTTAATTAAAATATTTATAGTTGCAAACATAAACTGTGTTTACTTATCTTGCTTTTCTTGGAGAAAGAGAAGTAGGATTGGGTGAGAAATCAAGAGTTGGGAATTGAATGTTGAAGGTGTGGGGTTGGGCTAGAGATAGCCAATACCCATTTTCATAATTCACTCAAGAGTTGAGGCTAGAAATAACATAACTCTTCTCCAAGTAATATGTCTATTTGGCTATGTGACCTTGGGGCTTGAGAAACTCAAATATACCCAAGTGAAGTTGAGGAAAATGTACCGGTGCATTTTTGTCCATGACTATTCATGCTTGTAATTGGTTCTCTTAGACTTATCAATTAAAAACCCAAACCTATCAACACCCCGTCAATAGCACATCCCTTAGTACTTTCTCTCATTGTTGCCTCAATTCACATTGCCCTATTTTTTTTATTGCTTTTAGAGTCATTTAGTGATCTTATTTTCCCCAAAAATTACTTCTTCTTACAAGTTTTTATACAATGATTCTAGTTAGTTTCGATTGAGTTACAACTTTAGTAGCAATCATACATCATTCCCTGTGAATTCAACCCCGACTCCTAGTTGGGTAAATTATATTGCATACGACCATGTACAATCTCACTTTGAGGAGCGGATTTGAACATTATCAATTTTGGCTCCGTTGTTAAGGAGTAGGCATTTATACTTCCAGAGTTGTTTGTTGATTTGGACTAGTTAAGCATCTTATGTGCCTTTACATTAGATGTTGTTTTCGCTGCTTTTTTTTAGGTTGAACTTCATGCGCTAAGACTCTCAAGTAGGTTCTATTGACGGCCACATGGACCATGATGATGATGAGCTGGTGTTGCCCGACGTAGCTAGTGCTATTCGTTTATCGCGTATGATGTGGAATATCATTTTCCATATGAAGAGCACCATGCTACACTTGTTGAAAATGAATGATTATTTGGAGGCAACCAAGTGAAGTTGCTAAATAGACACCTCCAAAATTTTCTTGAAATCTGCCAACCTTTTATTATTACCATATCAGCCAAAAGTCAATTCAAATTGAGGTTTTCCCATTCTCTTTAACGGAAGCCATTGTTTGGTTAGAATGCCCCTTGATCTTGTTGTTCTCAAGAAGTTATCATTTTCTTATAGGTGGCTATAGTCCTAGTCGGCTGGAGGCTGTATTTATAGCTGCTATATAGCCCAAGCTGGTTCATGAATTCAGAGTTAGAGCCAGCCTGACACCAGAAGTGCTTAGGCTCGCAGTCCAGCAGTCCAGGTCTTAGGGCACTGGTGCTACTCATGCCTCCCAAGGAGAGGTGTGACAGTAATGGTTGATCACCCATAGGTTTATCCTTCCTGCTAACTTTGACGTGTTGATTTCAATATGGATGTTGAGGTGCCCATAATCTTGGGGCGACCATTGTTGGTTATGGGCGTAGCATTGAGACAGAGATGGGAGTTGGAAGCTAGAGTTGCTGGGCGAGGAAGTCATATTTAATGTTTTCCAACCTATGCAACCCCATGAGTGCAGATAGCGGTCCTTGACATGACAGAGGAGAAAGGGTTATCAGGGAGGATGACTCTCTGGATAAGTGATGTTGGCGATGAATTTGTCGAGCCAGAACATTAAATAAGGCGCTTTTGAGAAGCAAACCAAGTGTTTTTGAGTGCAATATTTTTGTGTTTTCTTGGTTTGTAGGATGACCGGATGAAATACTATGAAAAAGAAAAATAGGGGACAAGTCGCTTGAGACCTTGATAAATGCAAGCTCTAAAGAGCAAGACGCAATTCAAACGCATGACGTAACTAGAAAGTTGGAAGAAAATGAAGAGTCTTATGCCTCACCTGCGATACACAGGTGTCAACCCGTGAAACGCAGACATACATAGAGCCGGACCAAAATAATTGGCAAATTTTGGGAAAAGAGGAGATGACGCAGGCAGACCTATGAAATGCAGGTGCAAATCCACAAACGCAGGCCTGTCATAGGTGTATCATAGTGAATACACAAGAAATAGAATAAAGAAGGGTTCAAAAGTTTGAGTTCTTAATGAAGGGCATACCAACACTTCTTTCCTGTGTTGGGAATTGCACTGTAGGTGCTCTCATGGCCACAGTTTGGCGCAGGCACAGGTATGAGGTATATTTAAAGTTTTAATAGACCCATTGACCAACCGATCCATGGCCGACCCAAACCTTCTAGACTTCTCCAACATTCCCATAACCCCCATTTTCTTCACATATTTCTCTTTCCCATAACCTCTACCAACTACTTCTTCTCCCATTAAACCCATTTATTCCCACCTTAAAATCCAGCAATCCGCTCACCTTCCCTCCACCTATAAATTCCATCTTCCTTCACAATTTTCTATCATCACTCACTACTCTCTCTAACAAAACACAAGAAGTTCAAGCTTTGGGTTTGCTATTTGGAAGAAAAAGTTCAATTCCTCAATTTCATTTCTTCTCTCAACTCATTTGCTATGTGTACTTCTCTATTTTCATTCCCCCATAATTCTTTATGAGTGTGGTACAACAGAGAGCATGCTAGTTTTTGAATTCTTCTTGATCCATGTTTCCCCCATTACCCCCTTATATATGTTCTTCATTCTATTGCTAGCATTAATTGTTGTGGGCATTATGGGGAGGGGGAGGAGGAGTGAGCTCAACATTGCAAAAATCATATGAGCGGAGATTCTTATTCAAAATGCTGTTTGATTTTACGTCTATGTCTGGAGATGTTAATTGGGAGTGAAATCTAAGTAACCCATGTTGACAAGTAAAGTAAAGGATAGACAAAAGAATAACTAACTTGACACAAAATTGGAAGGAAAACAACTATTATTAAGAAACAAGGACCTCAAATCCCCAATCCAACAAGCACCAAGTTCTTAGAAAGACTCAAGGGAGATTAATTACCCTTGCAACTCTCCTCTCCAATTAACAATCTGAGGCTAGTCAAAAGCTTAGCAATTTACTACACTCAAAATATAGTTTGTTCAAAGTCATCAAAATTCCCCCATGAAAATTACAAGAACTCCTATTTATCTAAGAAAAAGAAGAGACTATTACAATTATGCCCTAATGAAAGGGCCTGTTTGATTCTCTTCCTTTTTCTTAAAATCAATGAATGGACATTTGCAATATTAACCCATACTTTATCAACATGGCCACCTTGTGCTCCTGTCCATCTTGCACCCTCCTGGGTTATCATTCATATATAGGCACCTTGGATTGCATTATTCAGCTTCTTAAAAAGGATTAATTCTCGAATCTAGACCCTGTAAAAAGCATAGAGAAGACAAACAACAAGGTACCTCAGCATGAGGGTTAGCACAAGTGTGTAATTAGCCAAAACCAACATACATACAGGGTCACCTAGGTCAAAAGGAATGACATCCATCCATTTTGGTCAAAACCAAAACCAATCGTCTCAATAAAACTCCTTCTCTCACAAGGCAAGCCCTCAAAGAAGCCATGAGTATAATCATAAGGAAAGAGATAATAAAGAAAGGTGTCCGACAAGGAAACTTCATACACAATGTCCCTAGAGTTAAGATCTGATATATACAAAAATCATCAAGCACATTATCAAGAATTGGGACACTAAAGATTTAAAGTACCTATTTGATCATAAACATCACTCTCTTTCGCCAACACTTCATAGTGGGTTATCATACAAGGTATAGCCATGGATAGTAGCTACACCACTATCATATTGAACAATACTATGCTCGACACTAGAAGAGATATCATCATCATCAAATAAGACATTGTACTTTAAAAGAGAATAGTCGAATGAAGATGAAGAGTCAAATCATGCAATATCATTCTCAAAAATATCAATGCCATTATTCAAAACATTTTCATTCACGTAACTTATATGAGCAAAACAAGTAATAGGATCCAAAAGGAAGATTCTCAAAGAGTCACGCTTTTTCAAATGACCAACTTCATCCACATCATCACTAAATTGAGACTCATTAACCACATCACAAATTCCTCAATTATGGACAAGTATCACAAACAAGTTGATCATAAATGCTTTAAATAACAGTGTACTATCATTCACACATCGCAAGTGTTAACACTAGGTGGACACAAATCAGTCTTGTAAAAAGAATCGACTGGTTATAAAAAGGATCAACTAGTGCTGGGAACTCTCAACATCAACATTATCAAGACATGGAAGAGAATCATTATGCATAAAAGAAGATAAGCTATAACTAACACTTTGTTCATTGAAAATATTTGAAGTGTTATGTTTAGTGATTATACCTTGACATTCACAAGAATGATCATCCATACCCTCACTTATCATGGGTTGCCTCATTAGATATAATGGAACGGTGAGATCCCATTCTTGAGTTGTATTCTTTATCAAAGCCCACTCTGGCTAGTCCACAAGGAACGCCAACATCATCACCATCCCCACACTCCTCATCAACTACAACATTACCCTCCACTTGGGGGTCATCATTGTCAACCCCCTCAACAACATCAACATCATTATAACAATAAAGACCATCGGCTAACACAATGAATGCCCGCCAATTGGGGAACTCACTCATCTTATGACTAAAACCTTTTGACATTTATGACATTTAAGAGGGAGAGAAGTGTTACCTCCTTCCTTCGGAGGAAGAATGGGAGTGGGACACTCCACTTGATTGCTTTCAGCAAAGGGCCTCTTGACATCTTGTGTGGTACCTTGTCCTTGTGACAATTGGAAGAAGAAGCTCCTCCAACTTTTTTGTAGTTCCAAGTACCTTTGAACCCCTTTATTTTTCAAGCTTCTCCTCTTGGAACCCACCTATCTCAATAGCCACCTCAAGAGTTTCATCAATATCATGATAGTGGTGTAGTCTCGTGCGGGAAGCAATATCCTTACTCAACCCAGCTCTAAATCGAGTCATAGCATTTAAAGGATCTCCAACAAAATCAATCCACATCTTCAAAAGTTGGAACTTATCATAGTATTGCTCTACACTTTTGGTTCCTTGTTGTAAAGTGTAGATCTTCTTTAGTTGCTCTTGGAAGTACCTCTTGGAAACATACTTTCGCCTCAAAATTTCTTTCAACTCTTCCCAAGGTGGGGTGGGAGACAAACCATGCATCCTTTGTTCTCAACTTGAGTTTCCTCCATGTGGAAGCAAAACCCCTCAAATCTGAGCAATGGAATAAGAACATTAGACATCTCATTTGTCAAGAAGATCCTATCACATTGCATCACCCAATCAAGAAAGACATCTGGGTTACTTTCACTTTTGAAGGAAGGAACAGTCACTTTGATGGAGTTGAGACTCATGTCCCGACCTCCATTGGTGCCATTGAACTCGTAAACCCCATAAGGATCCTCAACATAGAAATCATCATGGTATCAAAGACAACGGTGGCCATCTCTTCGATAATCACCCCCGTTTCTACCCATGTGATAGATAGGACCATGTCGACCTCCTATTCCATGGTGAGGGCCTTGAAAAGTCATGTATGTCCCTCTCATATGGTTGTGGTAATCATTGGGAACATCATTGAACTCTTCTAGGAACTCCTCATGGAATTCACCATCCAAAGGTTGGATATTGCAGATTGGACAGACATTTCAAATTAGAAGGCGGGTATTTGGTGGAGGAAAAGGTATTGTGGTTGTGGTGGAGAAACATATTGTAGGGTAGTAGAAAATGGCAATGGATATGGTAAAAGATGGTAGGGGAGTGGTGGAGGTGGGTTAGAACATTCTATGAAAAGTCCGTGGTGCCATTGGTGAAGAGGAGTCATGACAAACTCCACTTGTTTGGCCATGGTGATATAAGGAGTAGAGTTTCTATTCCTTGATTCAAGGTCCAAAAATTATTTTCTGGCGTTATCCATTCTCCTTTTCATATGGAAGATAGAACAGCTATCATGCCTCACCACATCATACAAAGTGGGTTCCCCGGTGGGCATCCTATTCACCTCATTTTGATTGGCCAATGCACCTATGGAAGACTCAAAAACAAAGTAAGCAATTTGTTACGTTAGTTGAAAAATTCACACTGCCCAAGAAATGCTCACCTTAGATGCCTCACAATTATGCAAGTTAATGCCAAAAGATTGTAGCTTGTGTAATTTGTTGAGTTTCAAGTAGCCAAGCTCATATAGAATGGATTCTTTTACTCAATGAAGGAAGGCACAAGCTACCATGACGGAATCAAGAAAACGGGAGATTAAATAAAAAAAGATAGAAGAAGAAGCATGAAAGAATCGACTAAAAAAAACTATGTAACAAAAAGTAGGTAAAGTGCTTGACGTTACTAGTTTTTGGGAATTAAATGAGATAAAAAAAGATGAACTAATTAAATTGTGTTAATTATTTTAGAAATCGAAAGAAAAATGAGTTTGGAAAAACAATCGAAGTTTGAACACTTGGAAAAATTTTGGGGTCCAAAAATCCCAACACTTCGAAAATTTTTTGGCCAAAAGCCAAAAATCACTCTCTGAAACTGGGCCTACGCACCTCACGCACGAGAGGGGGAAGGAAAAAGCAGTTGTGTGCTGCGTTGCTACCAACTGTCACCTGCGTGGCGCTGACGCGAGGTTAAAGTTGGTGCATGCCTTAAGACCGTGTTGGGCTGACACAACGCGGATTGGTATCAGCTCCTGACGTGGCGTCTGAAGTGGAATAATTTTTTTTCAACTAACAATTTCACAAATGGATCCACTAACACACTTTACAAAAATTAAAGGAAAGAAATGGATCAAAAGTAAATTTTGGGTCTTCTTATTCACCTTTTAAAATATGAAATCTTCAAGAACATGAAGAACAAAACTCTTTTGATCAAAACCTTCAAATAAGCTCAAAATTTAGGATTTTCTTCCCTGATGTAGAGAAAATTAAACTGCGAAATTAAGCTCCAAATCAACCCCAATCAACAAGACCCAATTCGTACTTTCATAAAGTATTCAAGCTTCAAGGTCTTAAATGGTAGATGGATATCCAAAACTCAAATTTCAAGAGACCTAAGATCTATACACAAAAAAACTAGGGAATAAGAATTATAAAAATAATAAATTAAACAAAAAATTGGATTTTTTGAATTTTGGCAATTTTTACTTCTTTTTTTTATTTATTTAATACCTAATCCCAAGATTAGTATTGTAAGAACAATACTAATTCTAGATCTAGATATCAAATGATACAAGAAATTAAAGAAATATAACTAACTAGACATAAAGTGATTGTAATTAGCAACCCTTGTGAAAAGGGCATAATGACCTCTAATTCTCAAATCAAGAAACACCTAGTTCTTGAGAAGACCTCAAGGGAGATTAATTATCCTTGCAACCCTCCTCTCTACACAATTAACAATCTAAGGCTAGGCAAAAGCTTAGCAATCTACTACACTCAAAATATTGTTTGTTCAAAGTCATGAAAATCTACCACGAGAATTAAAAGATCCCCTATTTATACTAAGTAAGGAAAAAGATAGACTATTACAAATATGCTCTTAATGAGTAAGCATTTTAAATGGTCTTCTTTTTCCTTGAATTTCAACATTAGCCAATTCCCCACTTCTAGCCACTTTCTTCACTCCTTTGGCCATCTTGTGTTCCTTCTTCTTCCTGTTATGATCCAAACATGGAATCCTTTATACGTCTTCCATATGCATTCAAGTGCTCTCTTTTTCATGAAGAGACCTTGTAGATCTTGGAGCTCTCTCTTGCTGACTCAGAACGGTCTTGAAGGAACATAGATTGCATCACTGTTGTAATTATGCTAAATTTGATAAGACTTTTGAAATTGAATGTGATGCTAGTGCAGGGGCATTGAGATGCTGATTTGAAGCCCATTGCTTATTTTAGTGAGAGAAGCTTAAAGGAAAGCACTTGGAATTATTCCACCTAAGGATCTTGATCTTTATGCTTTGATTAGAGATTTGTGGTAATTGACAACATTACTTGTGGCCTAAAGAGTTTGTCATTAGGACTGACGCAGTCCTTGAAACATCTTAAGGCCCAAGGGAAAAGTTGAACATGAGGCATGCCAAATGTATTGAATTCCTTGAAACTTTCCTTTATATTCATCACAAAAAGGAAGGATAATGGGTGGCAGATGCCTTGTCTAGGAAGCGCTTACGTTTTGGTTACTACTTTGACTTCCAAATTGATGGTTTTGAAAGCTTAAAGTCTTTATATTCTACGGACTCAAATTTTCAAATCTTCAAAGATTGTGAAGCATAGAAGGAATCATACGCTTAAGGATAAACCCCCAATCTCTTTTGCTAGATTTTGATGATTACTTGTTCAAAAACAAGTGTTTATGTGTGCCAATGAGCTCTTGGAGGGAACTCCTTGTGAGAGAGACATTGATGGGATTTGATGGGACATTGGCATTGATAAGACTTTGGGGATTCTTTTTTTGAGGAACAATTTTATTGGCCTAAGATGCGTAAAGATGCTATGCAAAACTTTAAAGATCAAATGTAAGAATATCGTAGTGCTAAATCTAGAATACTTCTCCATGGTTTGTATACCCATCTTCCCACTCCCTAAAGGCCTTGTCTTGATATTTCTATGGACTTTGTGTTGGGCTTGCCGAGGACTAGAAGGGGTAGGGATAGCATTTTTGTGGTTGTTGATCGAATTTCAAAGATGGGATTTGTCATGAATGTGATGAAGCTTCTCATGTTGCATCCTTGTTTGTTGAACATGTGGTTAAATTGCATGGCATTTCTAAAACCATAGTGAGTGATTGGGACCCAAAGTTCCTTAGCCACTTTTGGAAGGACTTATGGGGCAGGACTTGTACTAGATTGTTATTTTCACTTCATGTCCCCCCAAACCAATGGCCAAACTGAGTTTGTGAATAGGACTCTAGGTTCTATGCTTTGGGACATGGTTAAAGGTAAACTCACATCTTTGGAAGATCAATTGCCTCTAGTTGAATTTTCTTATAATCGTGTGATTCATAGTACTATTGGAATGTCTCCCTTGAGGTTGTTTAGGTTCAACCCCTTACCCCTTGATCTAACCCCTTTGGCTCAAGATGTTGTGTTGAGTTTAGATGGCAGCAAAAGGGTCGAGGCCATGAAATCCTTGCATGATAAGGTAGACTCCAACTTGAGAAGAAAATCAAGAGATGGCTAAGAAAGCCAACAAGGGCAGTCGCAAAGAGTTGTCTTTGAATCAGTGATTAGTTTGGTTCATTTTTCAAGGAAAGGTTTCAACAAAGGAAGACCCGGGGTCATTCCTAGAGGAGATGGTCCATTTGAAGTGCTTGAAAGGTTGAATGATAATGCTTACAAAGTGGCTCTCCCACCAGATTGGCCATGAGCACAACACATTCAATGTGTGTGATCTTTCTCCTATGGTGATGTGTGATATTTACTCTTGAATTCTGAGGGAAAATTCTTTTAAAGAAGGGGAGAATGATGCAATCCACATTCCTTCAAGACCGTTCACAAAGAGTCAAGCAAGAGAGATCCAAGATCTACAAGGTCTCTTCATGAAAATAAAGCAATTGAGTGTTAAGGTGAGACGTTCAGTGATTCCATGTTTGGATCGTAGCTTGGGAAGAAGAAGGAAACATAAGATGACCAAAGGAGTGAAGAAAGGGAAGTGAAATTAGCTTCTTGAAATTTAAGAAAAAGAAGACCATCCTAAACAATACAATTTTACTGTTAAGGGCATATTTAAGGTCTATCTTTTCCTTACTTAGTATAAATAGGGGCTCTTTTTAGTTTTCATGGTAGATTTTCTATGGCTTTGAACAAACAATATTTTGAGTGTAGTAGATCGCTGCTTTTTCCTATCCTTAGATTGTTAATTGTGCATAGAGGAGGGTTGCAAGGGTAATTCATCTTCTTTGAGGTCTTTCTAAGAACTTGGTGCTTGTTGATTGTTGATTTGAGGTCCTTGTTTCTTAACAAGGATTGCTTTTCCTTCCAATTTCAGCTATTAGTTATCCTTTATCTATCCTCTTTACTTTTACTTGTATCATGTGCTTTGAATGTATGATTTTTCCCGATGATGGATGGGTTGACGTCCTTCTTAAGGAAAAATCGTCATTCTTTTCTTTCGTGCTACTTATGAATGAGAAATGTTACATTCTTAGTGAGTTGTAAGGAAGTGCAAAGATAAGTTGAGAATTGGGTTGGATTGGGCACTTAATGTTTCCTTCGATGATAGACGGGTAATGTCCTTTAAGGGAAGCGTGTTGAGGGTCCCAATGGTTTTATTGGATGTCTAAATGATTGATAGACCTTTAAAGAAGTCTGAGTATCCATTAGGTATGATATGTGATAAAGCTGTGGATTTACAGCACTATTGATGCTCAAAACTAAGAAAATAGCATAGACTTAGGTGTATATTTATGTGATATGAGGCAGTACTTTTCCTTTGGATTTGCTGATAAATGGGTGTTGGAACAATAAATTGCAAAAGGAAGACAAAAGTGTGCAAAAAAAGGGCAGTAGTCCATAGTACGATCCGTAGGATGGACCTACGAGTCGTACTGAGGGCCTTTATGAGAAGATGAAAGCTTAACCCGGGAAGACCGATCCCCGAGACTTGCCACGGACTGCACCCATGGTGGTACGAGTCATGGTAAGTCACAAGTGAAATCCAGAAAAATTGCACAGGTGGATGATTCACAGTACGAGAGTACCCTACGACCCGTGAGATGAAGGTACAAGTCATACCATGTACTCGCTTGTGGTGATGTTCGCCAAAGTTCGTAATATCAGGATCAAGCCACGGTGCAATGTACAGTCGTAGGATGTTGGTACAAATCATACCTTGGCCCAACACTTAGCCAATATTCAGCCAACACTTGAAGCCACGAGTTGATGCCACGGTCCGTGAGAAGCCCCTACGAGTCGTAGGTGGACCCATGACGAGTGTCAGCTGTATATGGAAAGCACCCTATTAGTTAGGAAAAGATTCTTGTGTCCCTATAAATGCTTTTGTTTTATTTTTCAGGGAGGACGACGAATATACTTAATTTTAGTAGGAAAACAGTGAAGTAAGGAATTTTACATCGTTGGAAGAGAGAATTGAGTTGGTTCAACCTTGTGATCAACCTTTCTTGAATTCATCTTGTTCTTGCTACTTGTTATTCAAGATTCTATGGATTAATTGAAGGAATTTATTTTTCTCAATCATCTTTTGTAAGTATTGTTTATGTCTCACTAATGAACACAAATCACAACCTTACAACTAAAACCTCCATAGCTAGGGTTGGGGAACCATGGCGGATTAAGAAGTTAGGGTTGCAACAAAGTGAGTCTAAAACCAATACTAATACTTATATTGTAGTCTCTTCATCTTTTATGATTCTTAGGTGTGCGCAATGTTAGGAAGTTCCTGAATTCTTTACTTGCTTTGGTCAAGAGTAGAGATTAGAAAGAGAATTACAATAGAGCCTTGATCTTGATGACTGTATTAACTGAGTTGTAGATGCAGGATAGTTATATATGGAACTTAGTGATAATGGTTAGTTTGCAAAACTCATGAGACTTGGTCAAGTAATTGAGGATAGCCATTCAATAGGGATTGGTCGATCGCTTAAAATGAACCTAAGTTAGTTCAGAGGTAAGTATTGGTAACGCCTACAAATGTATACCCTAAAGTTGTTATTAATCCATGGGGAGCACAACCCTAGTTATCCTCTAATTATTGATTCACAAATATAGTCTTGACTTTCTGCCGTTTATTTCTATTATTGAGTTTTTATTAGAATCCCCTGTTGTGAAGTAATTACCATACATGTTCATCTACCGGCTGTAATCTAGATCTTTCTTATTCCCTGTGGGATCAACCCCAACCTCTAGTTGGGTTCTTTATTGACAACGTCCGCTTCATACTTCAGTTAGAAGTGTGGTTTGAGTGTTATCAAAAAGCGGCGCCGCTGTTTAGGAATAGGCTAAGACTAGGTTATTTTCTTGTATTTGACTTCTTTTTGTTAATTATTTCCTTAATTACATTTATTTTTGTGTTTTTCTTGATACCCACAGGCTGTCCTTCAGGAATGCCAAGAACTCGGAATAGAAGAGACCCTTGTTCCACTAAACTCAAATCAAATGAGCATTGCCTAGAATGGAAAACCCTGAGCAGCAGAGAGAAGCCCGCGTAGCTGAAGAAGCTAGGCAAGCCGAGCTAGCTCGGTTAGCTGCACTTCAGCAGGCTGGTGATGATAGAGATGAGGTGGTAAACATTGGTCGACATGGGAGGGGAAACCGAGCTCAGAGATTCGCCCCTCAGTTGTTTGATGATGAGGGCCTAGATATTGATGAGGTTGGGTCAACTGGAGCAATTGTGCCACCACCACTACCCGCTGGGGCCAAATTTGACATTACAAGCACAATGATTCAATTTCTAAACATGAAGGGGGTGTTCAGTGGCCACGCAGCGGATGACGCCAACCTGCACTTGATGAACTTTGTAGGAATATGCAAGGAATACAGGTTTCCCGGAGTAAGCCAGGATGCAATAAGATTCCGACTCTTCCCTTTCTCTCTTTCAGGGGAAGCTACTTTGTGGTTATCAGAGTTGCCAAATGTCTCCATAACCAATTTGAGGGAGCTTAAACAAGCCTTCTTGGAGATATTCTTTCCCCAATCAAGGATGTTACAGTTAAAAGATGAGATCTACAACTTCCGGCAAATTAAGACAGAGGCACTTCATGAAACCTGATTGAGGTTAAAAAAGAAGTTGACTAAGTCCCCGAACCATAAAATCCTAGATGACAGTTTGTTGGAAATCTTTTACAAGTCTCCTAATAATAGCACCAAGGCTGTAGCAGACATAGTGGTGGGTGGAGCATTGATGATTCACACCTGGGAGGAAGCATTCACAATCCTTGATAGGGTGATAAAGACAAACAGGGCCTGACATACGAGGGAGGCTGATGCAGTGGCAGGTACATATGCTGTTGGTTTGACTGCATATCAATGAAGGAAGGAGGAAGAACGCAATCAGGAGTTGGCTCACATGCGCACATCATTGGATTTTCTGACAAAGTATATCATGGGAGCAGGAGCCAAAAAGGTAAATGCAGTGGGAACTCAAGGAAGGGAGCAGGGAGCAGATCACTCTAATTCTGAGGAAGAGGCAAACTTTCTAGACAGCCAGGTGGTGGGTTTCCGAGCCAACGCCCAAGTGTCTAGACAAGACAATTGGCGCCAAGGTTCTGGAAATCAAGGTCGGAACCAATACAGAGACAACTACAACAGGAACAGGTTCAGAGATAGGAGCCGCGGTCGTGAGTGAGAGGGAGAATGGAGAAGAAATGATGGATATCACAATGATCGGGCTGGAGTCTATGTGCCTCCTAATGCACGAGAAGGGGAGGCCGAACAATCTAAGTTGGAGAGTATGATGGCCGAAATGCTGAAAAAGGTGAGGTCCACGGATGATCAGTTAAAAGACATTCGAAGTGACTTATCTAGCATGGGTTAGAAAGTGGAATCTAACGCCACCACCATCAAGCAGATAGAACACCAACTTGGGCAATTGTCGGCATCAATGAACCCTAGGAAAAAGGGTACACTTCGTAGAAACACTGTCCAGAATCCAAAGAATGATGCTCATTGCATGGCAGTGATGACTAGGAGTGGTAAAACCACAGTTGACCCCCCATTCCCTATTGAAGTTGAAAGGAGGAAAGAGAGCGTGATTGAGGAGAAGAGATTGGTGATGAGACACAACATGATGAGTTGCAAGAGGCCTCTAGGGGTGAGAAGGAATGTGACATTGATCAAGGGGCAACTCTAGTGAAAAAGGCTATCCCGAGACCACCACCACCATTCCCACAAAAGATGAAGAAAAAGGTGGATAACGATAAGTTCGAAAAATTTCTTTCAATGCTTAAACAACTTTCTGTGAATATACCGTTGGTCGAAGCATTAGAGCAGATGCCTGGATATGCAAAATTCATGAAGGACTTGGTGATGAAGAAATGATCTGTAAGCTATGAGCCGGTTGACAATGTCCATCACTGCAGTGCCATAGCAACAAGGGTTTTAGCTCAGAAAAAGGAAGACCCAGGTGCCTTCACGATACCTTGCACCATTGGTAATGTCGAGTTCGCGAGGGCACTATGTGATCTGGGAGATAGCATTAATCTAATGCCCTTGGCGGTCTTCAAGAAGCTAGGATTTGGAGCCCCCACACCAACCAACATACGGCTACTTATGGCCGACAGAACAGTAAAGAGACCAGTGGGCATCCTAGTTGATGTGCTCGTCAAGGTTGATAAGTTTGTATTCCCAGCGGACTTCGTGATCTTGGATTGCGAGGTCGATTATGAGGTCCCCATCATTCTGGGGCGACCATTACTTGCCACTGGGAGAGCTCTAGTAGATGTGGAAGACGGCCTGTTGAAGTTCAGACTAAACAAAGAAGAGGTCACTTTCAACATCTGTCGGACCATGAAGCAACCAAAGGAATTAAGTGTGATGTCAACACTTGAGGATAAGTATGAGTCACTTGATGAATTCTGAGTAGTCAAGAGACTTTCATCGTGCCGTGACGTTAAATCAGGCGCTTCTTGGGAGGAAACCTAAGTGGTGGTTTGGTGAAATCTGAGTAACCAGACCACCTGTGTCGTGACGCGACGTTAAATCAAATGCTTCTTGGGAGGCAACCCAAGTTATTGAACTAATGTGTGCTCAGTGTGCAGGGAAACAAAAATAGGTGGCTGAAAAATCTGCTGCTACAGGATCTCAGTA